>PVKZ01006997.1:0-27824 GCA_004027375.1 Macroglossus sobrinus | reverse complement strand
GGTGTGGACGGTGCGGGCGGTGTGGACGGTGCAGGTGGTGTGGATGGTGCGGGCAGTGTGGACAGTGCAGGTGGTGATGGTGGTGCAGGCAGTGTGGACGGTGCGGGCGGTGTGGACGGTGCAGTGGTGATGGTGGTGATGGTGGTGCGGGCAGTGTGGATGGTGTGGATGGTGTGGACGGTGCGGGCGATGCGGGCGGTGCGGTGTGGACAGCGCGGGTTCAGGCTTTCGCAGCCGTCACTGGGCTGACCTGTGCCGTGTGGGGAAGGCAGAGTGCGAGCGGGAACGCACAGGCGTCTGACACATGTCCTCATCCCTTTACAAACGGTCCCCTCAACATTGCGCTGACCATTCAAAGGACAATTGGCCTTGAAATTCAAAAAACAGTCATTACATTTTTTATCTTTAAAAAATACTTTGCATTTTCTTTAGGGAGCACGCCCCGAAACTTTCGGTGGCTCCGGCCGGCTTTGGCCGAGGACAGTACCCCTCTCTATCTTCCCACGGGCCTGGGTGCCTCAGAGGAAGCTGCAGGGTGGGTGTCCAGGGTGTGTCAGGGGGTGGGGCATGAGGGTCTCGCCCCTTCCATCTCCCTCAGATCCACAGTTTTCTTAGGGCCCATGAATATCGACTTTGGGCTTTCAGTTCGTTTTCTGCCCCCACCTGTGTTAATAAACGTGGGAAACACGTGCCTCACGTTCCCTCGGGTAGATACGGCTGCAAGCAACCCCCGCAGTCCACGACGCCCGAAGCTGGCAGCGTCGTCAGGCGGGCATCCGGGTGCCCAGCGAGCGGGGGAGGGGGGGACGCATTGCTGGCACCGCGGCCCAGCTGGGGGCACGAGGTGCGATGCCCACCGAGATGGGTCGGTTTTCGGTCACGGCCCAGTTCGGTATTTTCCGAAGTGTTTTATCGTGTCTACACAAGGGGGTGCGGGCCGAGGGGGTGCTGAACTGTGTGACATTTAGAGCACTCAACTATTTTTAAAAGTTAGATGCTGTGATTCTCTTAAAAATCATGGGATTTTAACTCTGCTTACGCTGTGGTCCTTGCAAGAAGGTCAAGGGCGTTGTGAGGTGATGATGAGGATGAAGGACAGAACATTGGACGGATGTGGCATCTGTTCCTGAAGGGCACGCCCACAGTGCTCACCCCGCCTGGGCCCTGGGCCCTGGGGCGCCTCCCCACTCCCCGGGGCCCCCTTCTCATCTGGAGGGTAGAGGGACCCTCGCTGGTGTTCCCAGAAGGCCACACGAATGATAAATACAGTTACTATTCAGAAGGAAGAATTGATTTAAAAAATGTGCCTTTGATTCACTAATCTCTGACATTGAGACATTTTTTGAAGTCTATTGCTATAATTAGAATTCTATAAGCCATTTTATGTCTCTATCAAAATTTTAAGAGACATAGCAAATCTAAGGTTTTTTCGGGCTCACCATTCATCACGTCAGCGTGAGTCATTCGGCAGTCTGGGCCTCAGCGGGGAGCAGGTCTTCGGGGCCGGGGACTCGGCCTGTCCCGGGGCGCGGTGGGCGGCAGCCCGTCCCCTGCACCCAAGCCGCTCTACGGAGCTTGGGTTTTCAAACGTGCTCGTGAATTGTGTCTCCGCTTCGTTCTGATTTGTTCTTTGAAGCCAAAGTGTGGGACCGGACGGTGAAGCCGGAGGGGCGGGTGTCCTTCAGAACCTGGACTCCCGCACACCTGTCGGCAGGCCGAGCCGTGCGGGGCGGGGCCGGGTGGGGCAGGGCGCGGGTGGCAGGCGGGGGTGGGCGACCTGCGGTGTCCGGGGCCATGCGGGTTCAGGTGAGTCACGGCTGCGCTCTGCGACGGGGACTGGGCGGCATGTGGCCTGGGAGCCACGTGTGCGAGCCTCTCCTTAGTCACAGGGAAGGCGGACACGCATCGCGAATAAAAGCCTCATCAGATTAGTGAGTCAGAAAGACGCTAATCCAAACCCGATGTTCCATTCCTATTTCCTCCCCGGAGCAGACGCTGTTCCTGTTCTTAAAAAAAAAAAAAAAAAAAAAATCAGTTTGCAAAAAAAAAAAGAGACCGATTTAGCCACCGTGGAAAGGGGCGGGGGCTGTGTCACCCGCGCACGGTGACGATTAGCATGAAGATGAGTTCACTTGAGCCAGGCTGAAACTTGTCCCTAACAGAATGTTAAATACTCAGTGAAAAGAGAGATTATGTCTATCTAGTTACAGCATTCCTTGATATATGCTCCGTGTCAGAGTGCCATTGTCTCCCGGGGAAAGCCGGGAGTTCAAATACCCGCTATCTCTCCCCTGGCGCTCGGAACGGGGGGCTTTGAAGTTTTTATAATCCATCTGTCATCTGAGCGGGGAGGCCGCGTGTCCTGTACCACTCAATTACGGAACTCGCCTTTGCCAGCCCCGGCGAGGCGGGGAGGGCTACCACGGCTGGCTGAGGGGGGCTGTCAGCTCCAGCGAATTCGGGGAGTCGTGTGGCCACGGCGCCCCGGGGTGGGGTGGTGGTGGGGGGCGGGAGCCAGTGCCTTTTGTTTCCGCGCTGGAGGGGTTCGCTCGGCCCCCCTCCCCCCTCCGTCCGGAGTGTTGCCTTAAATTTGATGGTTCTTATTTGAAAATTAAAAAAAATAAAATAAGAAAGTCGCCCCCATCTCCTCTGGAATGCGGGTGGGAACGGTGACATTTGTGTAACCCACGACGACGGTGCAGACGCGAATGCTTTTGTGTCTGTGGCTTCGCTCCGGTGACAGAGGGTCTCACTCGGGCCCCATCGGAGGTGGCGCCGGAGGCCGCCCGATGCCACCGCGATGTCGCGCCCTTGCGGGCGCCGCGATGCGCTGCCTGCCATCTGCTGAGCTCCGAGCCAGGCCGCCCCGGCCGCGCGGTCCCAGCCCCGGCCCCGGCCCTGGGCCTGGGATTTAAAGGCGCGCGTCCCCCTCGAGCGCTCGCTGTCATCACCGCCGTCGCCGCCGCGTCGCCGGGTGGCGCGTTCGCGGCTAGCTCACCGAGTCACGGGTGGTTAAATTCGTTGTCTTATGTGGAATGAGTTTGATGATCTCGGCTTAGCCTCTAGTGGGTATTAATTCACATTATGAAATAGCCCAGAATAATTTAGCGCCGTGTGGCGTCATTTGCATTTTTCCTCAAGATAGGGGCGATGACAGTGTCTGTGGCTATGCCTTTTTTTTTTTCTTTCCCCCTCCCTTATTCGGAAGCGGCCGGGCTGTCCTCTGTGGCTCCCAGGGTGCTGGGTGCTGGGTGGTGGTGGTGGTGCTGGGGTTACTGTGATTACTGTGCTGGGAGCATGTGGCTGGAGAGCTCGCAGTGGGGAGAACACGACACTCCAGCTTGGCACGGAGGCCGAAGAAGAAATATTTGCAGGGACGCAGTTCCAGCTGGGACGGTCCCCCCCGGCTGCAGCGCCCCGCCCGGAGCGGCCGCGGCCCGCGCGCATGCGCAGCCCGGCGCCGCGACCACGGGGTGGGCCGGCTGCGCTGCGTGGGGGTGGGGGGGGTCCCACGTGTCCTGTGGCCTGTGCTGCGACTCCACTCCCTTCACACGACAGGAGGGTTTCCCGGAAATGCAGGAGACTCTCGCAGTCTTTAATTCAGTGAAACTTCTGACATCCGCTCTTCTGTTCAGACGGATCGTGGGTGGGGGGCGGGGGGGGGCGGGGTAGCCCGATGTCACTAACTGAATTCTGGAGACTATAAAAAAACCACGTCTCCGCGCTGCTCCGGACAGCAGTCTGGGACCGTCGGGGCAGGCTGTGAACCGATTTTCTTCTCATTACTTCGGATTTTGGAGTCGATGCAAATTTCATCAGCGGGTGCAGGGTGCAGAGCCCGGTGTGCACGGACCCTGCCGCGGGAGGATGTGTCCGCCGGGCTCACGGGCCACGGACGGGCCGGCAGCCGCGCTGCGCGGGGCACCGAGGGCGGAAGGGGCCGCCGCAGGCCGGGCCAGCTGGTGCGGCCTCTCGCTCGGCTTCCTTCCGGGGCAGCTGCGCCTGGTCCCCTTCCAGACCCGCGCGCCTGTGGCCCAGGTCCCCTCCCCTCCCCCTCCTTCCCTGCCAGCCCCCCCCCCCCGGGGCCCCACGCAAAGTTGACTCTGGGGAGGAGGGGAGCCGTCTCAAGTTCGCAGGGCGTGGTGGCTTCCCACAGCCTTTTGTGTGGCAACGGAGGCCCAGGCCGTGTCCTCGCCGGTCCCCGTGGTCCCTGCTTCCAATCCGCATCGTCCCTCGTCCTCGGATCAGCCCATCCATCATTAGGTATCGGCTTAGTTGGACATTGTCTACGAGCCGGGTTTGCTGCTTATGCTAAAAGCAATTCGCAGAAATGCCCCTTCCTCCTGACTCGGTATTGGCAATAGCGACGTATGTTTAATCACATTTTCCATGAGTAATTATCTAATTCGCATGATTACCAATAGAAGCAGGAAAACAGAACAGGGGCTAGCTCAGCCCTGCTCGGGCGGGGACACCGGTGCAGGGGGCGGCGGGCTCGGCGTCCCCTGCGGGGTCCTGCAGGTTCCTGCCAGTGACGGGAGCTCCCCGAAGCCGGGCTCACGGGAGGGACAGGTGGAGGAGTCTCTTCCGTTCGGGTCCCAGCGTGTGGGGCTGTCCTGCCTCGGGAATTCTGGGACGCGGAGGTCACATATTTTATTCATGTTGAAAAATATTCACTTATCAGTATTGGTGCCACTGTAAACAAGTGATAAAGTGACAACATTTACAACAGCAAAACTGACAGCATTTACTTTAATTTTCTGTCATTTTGGTAATTATATCAATCAAGACCCAAAACTAAAATGATATTTTAGCATGCAGGGAGAAATGAGGAATTCAGATCTTAAAAGACCATTACAATTAGCTTTGAAATGCTCGCCATTTCACCATGATTGTTTCATATAGCGTATATGTCTTCATTTACCGCCGCATATTCCGTTGATCTTTTATAAACAAAGTAGCACCCATCTGCTCCTTGAGACACTCCTGGCGCCTATTCATTGCAAAAATAATACATGTCCTAATGGCTTCCACACATTCTGAAATCTCCCTTTTGAAATTGGTCTTGGCAGATTATTTGCAGGTACTTGAGTTGCATCTGTTTGCAATTTTGCAAATGCAGGAGACGGTGATGTGGGGCGCTGCGAGAGGGCTATTTCGGGCCTCGGCAGCCCTGGCTGCCGCCGGAGAGCCCGCCCGCCTGTGCTTGGGAAGGTGGGGCACACGTGTGGCGTTGGGCGACATGAGGGGGCCGGGGCCCGGGCCCGGGCCGGGGTCCGAGGGCTTTCCTCCTCGCGGGCCCGTCTCCCGCCGGCTCATCCTCGCATTTCTTCCCGTGCGCTTCAGCTGACGCCCCAGCGCCGAGAGGATGTTTTGCTGATGGAATGAAAGATGAGGGAGAGGGTGAATCTGAAATCATTGTGAACTCCGGGCTCTGGGGCTCGTCTCGGCCACGTGGCGAGCAGCTGGCCGGCGCAGGGTCGGCGGCGCGGATAAGGGAGAAGCAGCGAACATCACGGTGCCCGGCCGTGGGCCGCCGCCCGCCTCCCGGGAGGGGCTGAGGCCGGCGTGCACCGAGGGGCCCCTCGGAGTCCCGCGGGTCAGACTGCGGAGTCCAGGAGGCCGAGCGAGGCCAACGTCCCCCTGGGGTGCCGTCCGCGGCCTGGTCACGCAGAGCGTGGACAGCGAGCGTCCAGCTTGGCACCGGGGGCGTTGGCCCTGTCCGCTGCCGCCGCGGCCACTGGCCACAAGGCCATAGGCCATTTCTGCTGCGGAGCGAGGCTCGCGCGCCCTGCCACTCCCGCCCCCTTCCCTGGCTTCTCTCTGGTCCTCACGCTTGTGGGGGTGCCCGGCGAGGGGCAGCCCAGGGCCCGGCCCTCCCTCTGGTGTTCATTATGGCCACGAATCAGGAGTCAAGCCGTTTTGGGGTTAAATATAGGAGCCGTCAGCCGTGGTGACGCCATTGGTGGCCGCGAATGGATAAAGCCTCCGGTGTCACCACGAGCCACTTCCGACCGGTGACAGAAGGGCTTTAAACCCAAACTAGCTCCGTCCACCTCTTAATCTGGCGGGAGCCTCGCGCATGCGCAGACGCGGCAGAGTAGCAGTTGGTTTGGGGGGGTTGGGGGGAGGGGCGTGCCGTGCCCCGCTGGCCCCGGCCCCTCGGTCTGCGTGGTGGCACCTGCTGGACATGGAGCTGAAAGTGCCTTTGGGGCAGGAAGGGACAGCACGATGGCTGCGCCCGTGCGGAACCACCGGCCACTGTCCCCCGCGATGGACGCGCCGCCGGCCACCTCCGCCCGCTGGCGAGGGCCTCGGCCAGGCGACAGCTCAGTGCCGCACAGACGCCTGCTTTGTGTGGCTGGTTCTTCAGTACGGAGTCACGTGTCGTAACTAAAGGTCCTTACTTTTCTGTCATCTCGTTGGGAGGCGTGTGGGATGACAGGGTTCCCGCATTTTAGTTAAAAAGGTGAGGGGATCACCTGAGAGGGTGGTGTTTCCGAGGGCGAGTCTGAGAGAACCTTCTGGCAACTCCAGCTGGCCGTGCTCCGTGTGTTGGGGGGCGTGGTGGTGGTTTTGCCCCGACCACTGCTCTGGTCACCCGTCCTGACCCCCTCATGCGTGGGAGGTCAGACTTTAAGGAGAAAGAATCCCAAGTCACCAAAGCTGGTGACGTGCTGGTGGCAGGGGTGTCCCTTCCGGGGCCCTGAGCTGTCCTGGGGCAGTGATCGTCCAGGCGTGTCCTGGACCAGCGGTGTGGGCATCACCGGGTTCTCAGGCCCTGGTCCAGTGGGCAGTGTTGGGGGACGGGCCCAGTGGTCCCCGTGTCCCTAAGCCCTCCTTGGGCCGTGGATCGTGGGGCGCCTTTTCCCAGGCTGGACGTGTGCCCCACCCTCACGCCCCCGCCATGTGGGCTCTGGAAGGTTCCTGGTGCCCCAGAGGCCACACCCCGGGCCTTTGGGTCCAGGGAGCCATGTCCCCAGCTGAGCAGCCGGACAGACGAGCGGCCACTAGCCACGTTTCTCTTCGGCTTGTCTTAGAGGTGATCCATGGGGGTTTCTCTCCGCAGGTGACGGCTCGGCCAGCAGAGCAGAGCTTTGCGGGCACGAGGCGGACGCCGGGCGGGGAGAGCGGGAGCGAGGCAGCGTGGAGTTCACGGCCACTCGCGGTGGCTGCCCCGGGCCCCTCTCTGTGGGGGAAAGTGATGGGCGGGGGCTTTCTGCGGGGAGGTGACGCCCCGGGTGCCGGCCATGCTCCCGCAGGGCCTCTAGGGGGCTCGTGGCCCCGAAGGGGCGGCCGTAGGCAGGTGGGGGCTGTGCTGTCCCCCCATCCTCTCCCCCCAGCTGGACGGCTGGGAGGAGCGTGTGGCCGCCGGACGCGGGGCTGTGGCAGGCAGTGCGTGGGTTTCAGTTTGAACATGTGGCCGTCGTGAGATCTGTCGGAGGGAACGAGCATGTCCTCGCTGTGATCTCGCTGACGTGGCCGCTGCTCGGGGGGCGCTAAGCTTAAAAAAAGGGAGTTGGTTTGAAGTTAAGGAGAAAGGTTAAGCAGCAGCGCAGGTGGCGTGAAGGGTGGCGGCAGCCGCCAGGGTGCCTCGCAAGTGGCCGGGGCCAGGTGCTGGCTGCCGGGGGCGGGGCCCGTGGGGGCCACCACTCGTGGTTCACGAATGCGTGTCCCACCTGCCCACGCGTGGTCCACGGATACGTGTCCTGCTCGCCCCATGCGTGGTCCACGGATGCGTGTCCCCGCCCGCCCCACGCGTGGTCACAGGGGCGTGTCCCGCCCGGCCCACACGTGGTTCACGGCTGTGCTGCGTGCAGGCGCCTCTGCGTCCCGTTGGCGATGCCGTTACTGGCACCGTGGGAGGCCGCAGGCTCCACGCGAGTGACGAGAAACCCGGCCCGTCCCTTGGCAGATGCGGGTTTGGTTTCGGGGGCGACGGTGGTGTTGCTCAGGAGAAGACCCCGCCGCCCCGTGAAGGACCAGAGCACTGAGCCCGGGGGCCCCCGGGCAGAGACCCCAAGGCACAGGCCCAGCGGGAGACAGGACAGCCTTGTCTGTCCCTCCCAGTGTCCCAGGGGATCAGCATGAGGGAAACCCTTGTGCCGAGTGCCTTCGGGCTGACACGTGACGTGCAGGCCTGCGGTGGCTCCGAGGACAGCAGGGCCCCCCTCTCTGGCCCCTTGCTGCAGGCCGGGGGCTGGTGACTGTGGGGGTGAGCAGCGGATGCCCGGGGAGGGGGCGCCACAGGGTTGGGGGCTCAGAGAGTCAGGGTGGCGGGGGCCGGGACTCTGGGGGTGCAGTGGGGTCACTTCCCTGCAGCGGTGGGACCGGGTGGGGACTGGACACCCCTGGGATGTGGAGGCCGCGACTCTGCCGCCCTCGCCCAGCGCCTTCTGTTTGTCCCGCCGGCCGGCTGGGTTGGCCGACGCGATGCTGAGGAGGCTGAGATGCGGCTTCTGCCCTCGGGGAACCGAGCGGCCCCGTCGGGGAGGCCTGGCTCAGGCAGGTGCGCGGGGCCACAGGCCAGGTGTGGGTGCTCGGAGAGTGGCAAGCCTGGGGAGCATCCCCGGTGGCCCATGGAGGCGGGGACGAGGAAGGGGGGCGGGGGGGCCACTTCCTCTTTGGAAGCTCAGGGGAGCACAGAGCGAGGCAGCAGCAGCAGCTCAGCAAATATTTGTCAAGTGACCTGAGCTGGCGTGGGTGCCTGAGGGGTGTCCAGCATGGTTATTTCAGAAAACATTTCGGGGGCCCTGCCTGGGACCCCGGTTATCGCCCACACTCTGGTGCCATCGCAAGGCTCCCCGCCTTTCGGTGGCCCGGCGTGGACGGGGCCGCCGTGCTGGGTGGGGTAGGGCGTCCGCGTCGGGCGGTGGGCCTGCCCGCAGAGGCGGACACTCCACGCGTGGCGGTGGCGGCGTCCGCCCGTCGGGGCCAGGCTGGCGCGTGTCCTGGTCTCTCCCGGGTCCCTGCCACACGCGGCCCATGTCAGACGTTAGTTTGTGCTCATCGAATCTGCAGTCACTCACTGCTGCAAGGGGGCTCCTGCAGCCAAGTGTGTGTGTGTGTGTGTGTGTGTGTGTGTGTGTGTCACACACTCACGGGTTGGACTCAGAGCCCGCCGGTCCGAGGCTGTCCATCGTCACGGAGTTAAAAGCATTTCCCCAAATCCTTACTGAGGCATTTTACTAGAAAGGAACTCTCAGGCCAGGCTCCACTGAAACTCAGACACACACACACACGCACGCGCACACACACACACTTCAGACTCACTGAGAACACCCGACAGCCGGGCACTCGGGGAAGCTGCTTTCGGCTTGACTTCCAGGCTGGGCGCACTTGAGAGGCTGGCGCTGAGCGAGCATAATCAGATCTTTCTCTCCGTCCGCATTTAATTCAAACGGGACAGCTCTGTGCTGACTCGTAACACAGACGGGCCACCCACCATGGTGGCGCTCCCCGCCAGCGAGGCCGGCTGGCGGAAGCCGTCTTAAACGGCGCTAATCAGCCCGCAGAGCCCTGCCCTGCCCCCACCAGCCCTGCGAGTCAGACGTGCTGACCATGCCCTGGACATGAGCGTGTCGGCTGCAGGCCCGTGACGGGGACAGGGGACCCCAGCCCGTGGAGCGAGGCCCGGGGAGGGTTTCACACCCCCTGTGTGTGTGTGTGTGCACGCCACGCATGGTGTTATTGTTCGGGGCCAGGGACAAAATGGCAGGTTCAAGGTCTGAAGCCTTTTGCAAAGCTTGGGGTTTTGTGCACGTTCAGTGAATGAACAGACATCTGGGCTGCCGAGGGTGCATCACAATTTGTGACGCCACGGCCACTTTTAAACCTTCTCCCACCCTCCCGTGCCCGAGACAGAGGCTCCCCAAGCCCCCCACCCCCACCCCGCCGGCCGAGCACGTCCCCCAGGGAATTCTAATGGAAGAGTCGCTATTGTCACTGTCCCAGCCAGCAGCAGTGCAGCTGAGGGTCAGTTGCGATTTCTATTTTAAACCTTGATTTTTGCAAAGTTTGTCTTTTGACTGTTCTCCTTCTAATCAGGCTTAGTTGGGGGGTCTGCTCCGAGCTCCACACCAGGCTGCGAGGACAGAGAAGGATAAAGCAAGGGATTAAACAGCACGTTGTGCTCTGTCAGTGGGCGTGCGTGCGTGTGCGTGCGTGTGCGTGCGTGTGCGTGCGTGTGTGTGTGCACGCATGCACGTGTGAGACAGAGAGACAGAGAGAGACACAGAGACCGGCGCATTCTTCGGCCTCTCCTGGAGCAGACACTCCCTCGGCCCCAGGCAGCGCCGTTTGCCGCGGGGCTGCGTTCCGGTGCTGCCCATTCGACTCTGCACGCGGTTCGTTGGCCGTGTGTGCGTCCACTGGGCTACTTCTGCTTCCGCCTCGGCCGACGACCGACCGCGTGTGCCTCAGAGACAGAGGGGCCTGGCCACCCCCGGCCCGGGCCAAGCGTTCCGGGGGCAGCCACCGCCAGCCTGCGCTGCTGCCCGGTCCGCTCCTCCGGGACTTGGCTTGTGGGCGTCTTGATTGGCTCGGATGCCACCTCGTCTCTCCTGGCTCCCACGGGGGGCAGTGGGAGGAAGTGCTCCCCTCGCAGTCCTCCCCCGCCATCTGTCTGTCTGTCTGTCTGTCTCTCTTTCTGTCTCTCTCTCCCACCAGGGCACCTCTCATTCTGCCCTGGGGGGGGGGGACACTCAGCACACATCCTGCCCCTCCTACTGTGTGCGGGGCTCCTGCAGGGCGCGCAGCTGGGCAGATGTCGGGGGTCCCCACCTGAGGCTTGCGAAGAAAGGGCGAGGAGAGAGGAGACAGGCTGGGGGCGTCACCTGGTCGCCGGGCTGAGTGGGGGCGGGCGCAGGGGCGCAGGGGCGCAGGCGCGCAGGGCGCAGGCCCGCCCTGCAGTCGGGGTGGCTGCTCCTCTCTCGGGAGCCCCCACATTGTCTCCCTGGGAGGTTACTGTGTCGGAGGGCAAGGACAAGGTCCCGCTTTGCGGCTCCTCGTCCCCGTCTGGCCGGCTGGCACCACACGGCCTGGCGTCCCCGAGGGCCGGGACGCTCTCCTGCGGTCTGGACCCAGGCGGGCGTCCCCAGGGGAACGCTTGGCATGTGTTTAATTATTCGTCGTGTTCTCGCTGTCTCTCCCTGCTCCTTGATTGTTTTGTCTTTCCCTAAAAAATAGTTATTTGAAATTCTGTGATCAAAGACTGAAAAAAAAAAAAGGTAAAATAAAGCAGGATAGGAACATGAAAAAAAAATTTCTTAGGAGGTTGGAATGTCAAGATCACTTTTATTAGAAAAGTTTGCGAGACGAAGCCACAGATTCTGTACGTAAATTTCATGCATCCAGAGTGATTTCCGGTGAGTGATGTTGGCTGGAATAGCCTGGATTTAAAACACCTTCTCCTTAAGGCAGGAAAGACTCATCATCGTTAAAATCAGCAGGTTTTTCTTGATCCTGTTTTCACACACACACATGTACACGCACGTGCATGCACACAGACACGTACGCGCACATGGACACACGGACACACGTCTGTGTTCGGATCTGACGGAGGAAGAACCTCGGGGAAAGAACCCCCTTTTCCCGACAACGAGACCCGTTCTGGAGCTGCCAACGTGCAGAAAGCTCTTTGGAGACGCACCCTGGTAGTTGTCAGGTTTTATTATGCAGGAGGGTGTCATGTTTGTTGCGACGCTGAGTGCAGATGGCAGAGTGGAAGAAATGGATCACTAATTTTAACAATGATTAATGAACAGAGATAGAAAATGAATTACATTGGACTATCGGAGGCAGGAAAAATTTTTTTGTGAGAATTTTGACTCCTCTGCTCTGCTGTTCTCTGCAAATTATTTTCAGAAATTCTATATGTTGTCAACAGTTGACTGCCTTTTCCATTACTGTCTATTTCTGTTCTTAAGTACTTTTGTGTTATTAGAGATACATAATTTCAAAATACCAATACATTTCTGATTACTTAGAGAAAATGTATGTAACCGTGTGACTGTTCCATAGACGCCAGCCATAAAAGTCCCGTGTTATAATAATCTTTCATTCTTCCTCATTTTATCACTGCATCAGGGATGTGGGATAAAACAGGAGAGGGTGGGTGGGGACTGCCCTCGCCTGTGCAGAAGGGGAGCAAATGGGAGCAAAGGTGGCAGTAAAAATGGTGGCCTGCGGTGGCCTTAAGCCACCACCGGCCCCGGGGTCCACGTGTCCCCTCCCTCCCACCGCGGCGGGCGAGGACCCGACCCTTCTCTGGCAGCTGCTCCTGTTTAGCGGCCTCTCTGTCCTGTCCTCTGCGGTGTGGCCCCAGACACGCTGTGACTCTCTGTCCCCGGGGCACAGGCCATGGTCCCCTGGCCTCGAAGCCGCCCGATGTCCTCCTCCAGGAGACCCTCCCTCTGCCCTGTCCCTGCTCCGCTGGCCACGGCACCGACAGTGCATTCGCATGGCGCTCTGTGAGGCTCGCTGTCCTCATCGGCCTCACCATCGCGCGTGTGCACACCTGTGCGTGTGTGTGCACGTGTGTGAGTGTGTGTGCGTGTGAGCACACGTGTGTGCGTGTGTGAACATGTGCATGTGTGTATATGTGCGCGTGCACATGTGGTGTGTGCATGCATGTGTGTGAGTGCGTGTGCACATGTGTGCATGTGTGCACGTGTGTGCACATGTGCGCGCACATGTGTGCATGTGTGCGTGCGTGTGCACGTGCATGTGAGGGTGCACGTGAGTGTGCGCGCATGTGAGTGTGTGTACATGTGCATGTGCATGCATATGTGTGCGTGCACATGCGGTGTGTGCATGCGTGCGTGTGCATGTGTGTGTGCGTGTGAGTACATGTGTGTGCATGTGTGAGTGCGTGCACGTGTGCATGTGTGCATAGGTGCATGTGCACATGTGGTGCTTGTGTGCGTGTGCATGTGCGTGTGCACATGCACATGTGTGTGTGCGTGTTTGTCTACAAGTGGGCGGGGCACGGGTTCCTCGGCCGTGAGCTCCGCTCCCGGCGGCAGGCGCGCCTGTGGTTCCCACGTGGAGAACGGATAATGACGATTTTCTCCTCCCTTTCTCCTTCCCTCTTCCCCACTCTTCCTTTTCCTTCTTTTCTTTCTTTCTTTTCTTACTTTCGGTGAAGCTGTCAACGCCTTAAACATGTCGGCTTCGGGGCGCCTCCCGTCCTGAGGTCCCTGCGTTCGAGGCCTGAGCTGCCAGTGCTGGGGTCCTGGGTTCCTGTAACTGGCAGACGCCTCATTCCTTCCATCGGGAGCCACGTTAGGGGTGACGCGAGCGGACGTCACGGTTAGCGCTCCAGGAGGCCGCCGTCTCGGGAGGAGCCCGGCCCGGCTCAGCCACCTGCAGGCGGGAGGCGGCCCGCCCCTCAGCCTCCCTCTGCGCCGCGGCCGGGGCCGGGAGGTCGCTCCGCGTTAACGCCGAGCGGGGCCGGGGCCCCGAGCCTCCCAGCGTGGCCCCGGCCAGGGGCCCGTGCGGCCGCCTCCCGAGAGCTGCCCGGTGCCCGCGTGCACCGACGACCGTAGCCACTTCCCACTCCTGCGGAGGAGCGTTCCAAGTTTGCAACTCGACTGTTTTATTTACGCTCTTGACCTGTGAAAACAAGCCGGCTGTTTGAAAAGCAGAAAGTACTTCCCGTGATTGGAGCACTTGACGCCGCGGCCGACTGCAGGGTGGAGAGGACCCTCCTGGTTGCTCGCGTGGGAGTGTCACGGGGCTCGCTTCCCGGGCCCACGGCCAGGGGCCCCGGGGAGGACTCACGCGTCTCCCCGTCCCTGCTCTCCGGGGGTGGGGTGAGCCTGGTGGACAGTGAGGACGTGCGTGGAGGGGTCTACGTGAAGCGCTTTGCACGTGATCACGGCCCCGGGGGAAACGCTGGCGGGGCAGCTCGTGCTACACGCGTGTCCTGCTGAGGGGACAGGGTGTGTGTCCCAGGCCCGGGACGCACACCCGGCCTCCGTGAGCGGTCGGGGGCTGCAGGGAGCCACCTCACAGTGTGAGTGTGGTCCGTGTCTCCAGGACTCGTGCTGGGCGGTGCCGTCTCCGGGGTCCCCCGCCGGCCCTGCCCGGGTGGCCACCGTGCACGGGCCCCATGAGGGGGCTGTGGGGAGAGAGACGTGTGGGCGCTGTGGCTCCATGTGTGCTGGGGACACTGCTCCAGACGCTGGCACCAGGACCCAGGATGCGTGTGCGCGCTCAGACGTGAACACCTGGTCACCCCACCCGTGTGCGTGGTGCCCGTGCGCTCCCGGTGGCTGGGTCCCCGGCCCCCCCCTTGGACATGTGAGATGCCGCAGGCCAGCGTCGGGCTGCAAGGCCACCGCTCGGGCTCGGCCACAGGCCAGCGTCGGCTGCGAGGCCACCGCACGGGTTGGGCCACACTAGGCGGAGGTGGGGGCAGCCCCGGCTGTCACTGACACCTGCTGTCAGGGGCGGCCCCGTGTCCTCCCCACAGCCGCCATCAGGTCATGTTTGGGTGAAATGGCCTTCCTGCTGGTCCGAACTCACTCAGGTCGGAGGAGTCAGGTGATTCGGAAACTATTTAGAAGTGTCTCTTTTAGGGGAGAATTGAACAGGCAGGTATGTGCTCCCCTGTGCACACGCGCACTGGGCCACGACACTTGGCGCGTGCAGGGCTCTGCGCCTGTGGGTTTGGGGACACGCGTGGGGGTCAGCAGCGCCCTGCCCGCTGGCTGCTTGGCCCGGGGGCCCATCTCGACACATGTTTTCTGGCGGGTCCCCCGTGTGCCCGCCACCCCCCGGGGTACACGCGGAGTCAGACGGAGGCGGGTCATGATAACAAACACGGCCGATGATGTGAGCCGGGCGCGTTCGGGACGCCCGCCAGCCGCCCGGCCCCTCAGGTGAGCCCCTGCTTGACCCTTCCGGGGCTCTGATACTTTACCCATCAGAAGCGGAGATCTGTGTAACAACACCTCATCGCCTTGACAGACAAAAGAACAATTGCACTTGAAGTAATGCGATTTCTAAATAGACGCCGCCTGTCACAAACCCACGCACTGGAAGGAAAATGCAGCTCAAGGAGACAATTAGCAAACAGAGGTGACACCGCAAACAGGTGCACCCATTATCCCCAAAGCTTGTGGCAATAGATCTGCGTCTCTCAGAGTGATGGGCGATCCTGTGACGGTTTGGGCAATTATCTATCGGCATCGTCTGACTGATGAAGCCGCCGCCGCCGATCACTTAAAAACGCATCTCACAAATTACGTGGTAGCTGCGAACAACACAGGTTTTTTCTCTCTCTCTTTTTTTAAGAACAATGCTTTCGTGGGGCTAGGCGCTGGCTGGCCTAGGGGACTTTTTTCTTTCTTTGGAAGGATGGAGACCGTTTCAGCACACGGGGTGTGCCGTCGGTTCAGGTTGTGCAAACTCATCACGATGTTTGTGCGCGTGTAAGACGTTCCCGTTCTGGGCTCGGCGACACCGATCGTGACGTGTGTGTGTGCGTGTGTGTGTGTGTGTGTGTGTGTCTGTGTGTATGTGTGTGTGTGTGTGGGGGGGAGGGGAGCGCTGCTGTTTCTGGACCCCCTGCCGTCCGTCACCTGTGGGGCGAGGAGGTGGGTGGACTCGTCCTCACAATGTTTATAAAATCCTGACCACAGGGGAGGGCTTGGGGGAGAGGGAAAAGAAAAAACACTTTTTTTTTCTTTTCTGTGAATTGTTAGGCTTGAATTTTCTGGAAGAGGGACTTTGCCACCGGACAAGCCAAGGCCGGGCTGGGACGGGCCCCGGCTCTCGTGGGGCCGCTGTCCCCCGCTGCAGTGCGGGCGCCGGCCCCAGACGCTGGCTCCCGGGGCTCGCGCTGCTGGCCGTCGCCGTCCTTGGCGCTTTTGTCCCGGAGCGCGAGGGGCCCGTGGCTCCCATCTGCTGCGCGATCGCGGGGCACCAGTGGGACGCCGTCCGCGTGGCCCCCATGCTGGGTCGCCCCTGGCGTCCGCGGCCGGGTCTAGAGCGGCCAGGGGCCGGGGCTCGACCGTGGTCGCGCCGGCTGCCGGGATCCTGGAGGGTTGTTTCTGTCCTGGGCTTACCTCATACAGTCTCGATTTCGTACGAACGAGCATACGTGACTCGACTCACCAGTTTCGTAAAAGTGAAACCAGATGAACCGAAACCACACGGCGTGCCCTGCAGAGCTGACGCCACGCGGCTTAGCCAGGACCTCCAGAACCTTCCTTTCGATTTGGCGAACACCCGTGGCACCGACGTTCCGCGGGATCGTGGCGGTGACACGTCTTCGCTAAAAGCCCGGTTCGGAAAGCAAGCCGATGTGTATTTACGGCCCGATGTGGCTGCCACGGTGGCCTGTTCTTTCAAATTGGGACCTTCACGATGTAGATGTGACACGACCCACGCGTGCGCGCCGTGGACGCGATGCAAGATTTTCTAAGGCCACCTCGAAGCGGTGAAAAGAGACAGGTGAAGTCGGTTTCCAGATGAAACTTGGTTGAAGTCGGTGTATCCAGAACGTTTCATTTCAACATGTGAAAGCACGAAGAGCGTGAGGGAGATGTTTCTGCTCTCCCGAGTGGGGCGTGGGCTTCGCACGCGCGTCGAGGGGCTGGCACGCTCCGAGGGCCCGTGGCCACGTGCGGGCCGTGGCCACCGACCCGGGCAGGGCGGCTCCGGGCGCCGGCCGGGCACTCGGCGACGTCGGCCGGGCAGAGCCCCCGAGCGGCCACCTGGCCTGCCGGGGCGTGGGAGAGGCAGCAGGCAGACGCCGCGTGCGGGCCAGGGTGTCACACGACCTCCTCCAGGTGGCCGCTCCGGAGACGCCCCGCGATTTGTTGAGGCCCCGGACACCCCGGTTAGGGGCCAGCGCTTTGGGGTCCCGTGGGGGCGCGGTCTGTTGCGAAGCTGTCCGTGGTTCTGGTTCTCTCCTTCTCCGGCCTCGCTCCGTCCCGGGGGCCGCAGTGGCCTTGGCTGTGCCGTGGCTGGAGTCTGGAGCCGACGTGGGGTCTGTCCCCCGTGGCGGGCTGGGCGGTGACATCGGGCCGAGCACCGGCTCTGGGGGAGGCGGCCCCCAGCGGAGGAGCCGGGCGCCCTCCGGGACGAGCTGGGCTCCGGGACCCACTGGCATGGCAGCTGGACGCTGGACTCGTGTCCCGGGACATGGGTCTCGGGCTGGCGGTCTGTGCTTCTTACCCTCAGAAGGCGCGGACAGGAGAGCTCCCGGCCGCCCTGTTGGGGTCAGAAGCTCCCACTTTGGGTGAAGAGTGGACGTCTGTGAGCACACCGGTGGCAAGGTCTGTGTCCGGGGACGTCGGTGTCCCTGAGCGGCCAGCACGAGCAAGCGTGGCTACCACGCATGCTGCCCCGAGCCGCAGGGGTGACAAGTGGCCCAGTGTAGTGGGGGGCCTAGAGTGTGGCCGGGGTCCCAGAGCATGGCCAGGTGGTCTGGGGCATGGTGGGGGGCCCGGGGCGTGGCCAGGGGTGTGCCTGCCCGCTGGGCTACCCACGCCCGTGAGCCCCTGACCGTGGCACGCTCCCTCGGCTGCCGCCTCAGTGTCCCGTCAGTGAAGGGACGTGGGCGTAGTGCCCGAGCGTGAGGTGACACCGCGGTGGCACGCGGGCCGGTGGCCCTCCGCCGAGGGCAGGTGTGGTGGCCCTGTGCCCCTGTGACCAGGCTCCGGGCCCCGTGTCCCTCCTGCTCCCTCCCTCCACTTCCCCTCCGTCTCCTCCCCTTCTCAGGGCTGTTTTGACTATGACTCAATTGTAGGCTGGGGGACTTGTGAGCAAAAATCAAAGCCAGGAAACTTCAAAAGGACAGGAGGACGGCCACCGGGCGGGGGGGAGGGCAGGGAACCACGGGGCCCCTGCGGCTGTGAGTGCGGCCGTGGGGGCTTCCCACGTTTCTTCAAAGGGGACACCGGGCCACTCCGATGGTCACGTACAAGCCCAGACGCAAAGCTTCGGAGAGAATCGGGAGGACACAGACCAGGGTCTCCAAAGCAGCCGTCCTTACCTTCTGCGGGCAGCGCGAGCCCAGGGGGGCCCCCCGAGGGGAACCCGGACGTTCCCGGGAAGGGTTAACCATCAGCGTGGCTGTAACAAAGGAGACGCTGCCTTATTATACTGCGAAAGTTTTTTTCTTAACTGTCAGTGAAGCAGTACTAATTATTACTCCAGTGTAAATGAGGTCACTTCCTATTAAGAGAACAAAATGCTTAGCCTCGCCTTGCCAATTCATACCAACTATTTTTCACACATCCTCAGCTTTTTCGTGTGGTTTTTTTCCCCCCCTCTTTTTAATTTTTGATAAAATCCATTCATTTGTATTAGCAAAGTGTAAACGGGCGCCATAATCGTCGCTCGTGATTGCCCAGATGAGGCTTTGTGATGTGTGGGCTGTTTGAATACCATGTGTTCGCTCTAGAACAATTAGGCAGCTGAATGGATCTCTCGAACAATCAGATACTTTTATCTGCCTGGAAAGAGGGAATGCATCCCCGTAAATTCCGGGGCTGCGGCCGCTCACGGCGTCGCGGGGAGAACTTGCGGACACGCGTTCATCAAGGACAAAAAAGACATCCCAATAGCTTGTCTCCGTGTTTTGCTTTTTCCGTGCGAGCAGAAGGATTTAAGGAATATTGTAGCAAACAAAGGGTGATTGTTTT
The DNA here is from genome assembly GCA_004027375.1 of Macroglossus sobrinus. Lineage (NCBI taxonomy): Eukaryota > Metazoa > Chordata > Mammalia > Chiroptera > Pteropodidae > Macroglossus > Macroglossus sobrinus. Next base: position 9,165 of record PVKZ01006997.1, on the reverse strand, counting down.
AGCCCAGATGTTGCTTCTGCACAACAAGCAGGTTACGATGTTCCCACAGAGCTGATGAGCCCAATCAGGGAAATGATTAAAAATTGATTTTGTCCCTGTAATTACAGTATGTAAACTACTTAGCTTGGATTGCAAAGGAAGTGATTTTCTAATTACGTATATACTCTGGTGTCTAATGATTGGTTTTTTGAAGTAATGAAGAGAGCGCGCTAACGACTCCTTGGTGTTCTGGCGTTTAAGAAAGACCATCTTTAGAGTAAGCAGCCCCAGACAAAGAGTTTAAATTGAATTTTCAACACTGCGAATGTGCACATGGGTTTGTTTATTAAAGAGACAGGGAAGGAATCTGATTGGCTCCGAGCATCGGGGCTTTTTTTTTTTTTTTTTTCCGGGCGAAAGCACGAAAAAACGCACGCGCGCGCGCGCGGGGCCTGCACGGCGGCGGGAAGCGGCCCCCGCGCCTCGTCGGTCGCCCCCGCACCTGGGCCGGCTCCGCGGGGTTCGGTCGCCGAGCACCTGGTGTCTGTGCGTCCCCCGCGCGCTCAGACCTGCAGGTAGCAGGGAGCTTCTGCCTCAGCGTCCCCCTGGCGCTGCAGGGGAGGCTGCAGGCGGGGGCGGCCCCCCGGCGCCCGTGGCGTCCCCCGCGGTGCGCTCGCTGCTGTCACGGTGGCAGCGGCCACCTCCCCCACGCGGCGCGAGCTGTGCACATGCGCAGTGGCCGGGCGCGGGCCCCGTGGGGCTGGCCGGGCAGAGCCGGGTCCCCACCGGGCTGGGAGGGGACCGTGACCCGCCGTGCTCGCTCGCTCGCCCTCCACACACTTCGTGGCTGTTGTGTGACCGTGGCCCGGCTGCTGGCGCGTCTCGCCCGCCACGGCGAGAGCAGGGGCTCCAGGGTGGCCCTGGGGGCGAGCGTGTGGCGAGGCCACCGAGAAGCCAGTTTGTGTGTCCTGGGTCCCCGGGGGGAGGGGGCACGCCAGGCCAGCAGGGCCGCCCGGGGAGGCAGTGGGGCTGGCAGAGGGGACTGGGGCGGGGACACCGGCGGGAGCCGTCCCTGCGGCCTCCGAGGGGAGCCTGGGTGAGGCAGGGGAGCGGGCTGAGGCCTGGCGTCCCAATGGGCTCGTGGCTGCGGGGCTGGCGCCGTCCCCGCCCGGTCAGGTCTCCGCCCGGTCAGGTCCCCGCCCTGGGGTGCGGACAGCAGGGCCGTGGCCTGAGTGTGAGCCCCCGATGGAGGCGGTGGCCGGCCTGGCCGCGGACCGCTGGCTGGCTCAGGGGCAATGGTCCCAGGAGGGTCACTGTCGCGAGGAGCTGGCTGGTCCTGGGAGCTGCGGTCCCCGCGGCGTCCGCACAGCCCAGGAGTCAGAGCGTCCGACACGAGGTGACCACGCCTGGGCCGGGCTGGGGGCCGGTGCCTGTGCCACTGCGGTCCCACCCAGCCTTGGGCGAGCACAGGACAGCCCGGGACCCCTTACCCCCGGTGGCCCACCCGGGGCTGAACCCGACCCTTCTCCCCATCGCTGCGGCCCCCACCCCGGTCCCCGGCCTCCTCTGTCACCTGGGCGACAGCAGCGGCTGCGGCCGCCTCCGCTCGGGCTCCTCTGCCCTGCCCTCCACGGCGGCCCGAGTGAGCCTCGCCCGTGGAGACCCCGATCATGTGTTGCTCCAATCCCGCCAGTGGCTCCGAATAAACCCTGGCCACCTGCTGAGCCTGATGGCCGTGAGGACCCTGAGCCGCCCGCCCGCCCCCCACCCCGGCCACGTGGGGCTCTTGCTGCTGCTCCAATGCCCGTCTCACCCACCCAGCCTCCCCGCCACCAGCGGGCCCCATCTTGCCTGCCCAGCACCCCCCCCCCCCCAGCGGGCCCTGTGCCGGAGCTTGGGGACCGGCGGTGAGCGGGAGGCGTCCCTGCCCCACGTGCTGGGAGGGGCCATGGGTGCTGCCCTCAGCGGGTGCCCGGGCCCCGGTGGGCCCTCAGCGGGTGGAGCTCTTGTTCCTCACAGGCCCTCACGTGGCCGTGGTGCGGGGTGGGAGACACAGGGGTGCAGGGACCTCGGGGAGGCGCCACCGCGGCCGGGAGCGGGGGGCCCCAACCCTGGGAGGCTGCGCTCCTGCCCGGGGAAGCTGGCCCAGGAGGGAGGGGCGGCCCGGCCCCTCGGCAGGGCCCCCGCGGCGTCCCCCTCGCTGCAGCCCGGTCCGCGAGCCCCACGTCCTCTGTCCTATCCACGCCCTTCCCAGCCCCCCCGCTCAGAGCACCCTCTCCCCCCTCCCCCGAGGGGGCCCCGGCCGCACCCCAGGACGAGAGACGGCCCTTCCCGGCCTCCCAATGCCCTGCCCCCTGCCTCCCGCCCTTCTGGAAGGTGCAGCCACCCTGCGCCTCCGCCAGGACCCCCCGCCCGCCCCGGCCCCTGTCCTGGGCCCTGCCCTCGCTGACGCGCCCCCGGCTGGCTCCCTGTCCCCATGTGCTCCACACGGGGGGAGCTTCCTCGCCTGCCCTTGGGGACCGGCTCCCCCGGGCCCTGTTCCGCCCGGCCCTGTTCCGCGGGCCCCAGGGCGGGCCGGGGAGAGAGCGTCAGCATTTGTTTCTCGCTCCCTGGATTTCCGTGTCGTGAGCGTCAGAACAAGCACAGAGCGGGTGACCTGAGTGGCGGGAGGAGCCGTCACTTCCGTCCCGTGGCAGGCGGTCGGTGGAGCTGAGCTTCGGCTCGGTGGCTCAGGGCGGTAGGGAGTGTGCTCAGAGCAGCGGCCCTGCCACAGCTCACGGGAGCACCCCGAGTGCGCCCGCAGCAGGCGCCTCTGTGCTTGCCGGGAGCCGAGTCCCACGGAGCGCTGCCAGCCAGGGTTTGGGGTCCCAGCTCCTCGCGCTGGGGCTGCCACCCCTCGCGCTGGGGCTGCCACCCGGGCCGTCCAGATGAGCCTCTGGCTTCGCAGCTGCAGACACGTCCCTGCAGAGTTCTAAGGCCACAGGTTTGGGGCCAGCCGCGCGTCGCCTGTCCAGAGGGGGCTTAGGCTGGGCCTGCGATGGTGCTCTGTGCCACCGCAGGACAGCAGGGTTCTGGGTCACGCTGGACTTGCCCAGGCTGCCCCGGGAGGGGGCGGGGGCGGACCCCAGGCCGGGGCTGGGCCCCTGAGCCGCTGTGGCCGCGGCGGGTGGCCTCGGGGCCGTCCCTCTGGGCCCTGTGCTCGCCCTGCTGCAGGAGGTGGGGGCTCGAATGCCACGTTGCGCCCGGAGCCGGGGCCGCCTGCGGATCCCGCTGGGGATCCCCGGAGAGCCGCCTGGGTCACGGCATGGCACGTGAAGTCTGGGTGGATTGGCGGCCTCCCACGGGGGCTTCCTAAATTGGGGGGGACCCACGAGGACCTCCTCAATTCTGTGCGTTTAGAATTCCGAGGGGGAGCGAGGGAGGGGGCCCTCGTTCGCTCTCGTTTCTTCCGTCCCATCGGGAAAGAGGCCGTGGACGCCCCTCCCCCTCCCCCTCTCTTTCTGCAGGTGGCCAGTTCCCGTTAAAAGTCACCAAGCGACTCTGCCTCGTTGCAGCCAGGGTCCCATAGGTCCCCGTCTGACACAGCCCCATGGCCCGGGCGGCGGGGCTGCTCATGTCTTGGCGCTAACGAGCACAGCGCACCATGGCCGGCTGGGACGGCACACGTGGCCGGCTGGGACGGGGCACCGTGGCAGGCCGGGCGCTGCTCACCTGTCCTGCGGAAGCTGCCGTGTCCGATCCCGACTTTCGGACAGGCCTTATCCTCGCGGTTCCCACCCACCACGGCTTCGCGGGGCCCCCTGAGCTGGGAGAGAGCACCCCTGCATTGAGGCTCGTCCGGTAAGGGACACCGCCGGCCTCTGTCGACGTGCCGTGTGTCCGTGGGTCTGGGGGCGCCGGGCTGTGCTCGCTGGCTGTGGGCCCTGCCTCGGGCAGCGACTCCCTTCCCTCCGTGGACCGAGGTGGGCTGTGGAGAAGCTTCTGGATCCAAGGTCTCTGGGATCCAGCTTGGGTCTCCGGGTGGGATGAATAGGTGACATGAAGACATTCGCTCGGGAAGTCTCAGAAAGGGGGCCAGAGGGTGCGAGGCCTCGCAAGGCTGACTTCCTTCTCTCTCGTCTGAAATCCTTGCACGTCACTGTCCAGCCGCCCAGAGCTGGAACGCGGGCCGGCGAGCTGCCGGGGCTGCTGCCCGAGGCCAGTGGCCCCTCCGAGCACCGCCCGTGGCCCCGTCCCCCGTCACTCACCTCGCGGCCCGGTGGCCCGGCCGGGTCTTGCGGGGAAGCCTGTGTCACAGCAACTCTGTGTTTGTCGTCTCGTCTGGCCCAAGGTCACTGTCTCAGTGACAGAGTGTCTTCCTGGGTCGGAGCTGATAAAAATGCGACATCCAGACGGGAGGGCAGGTGCACAGCTGCCGCTGGCAGCCTTCTCACCCGAGGCGGCCCCCCGTACCCCGGAACGGCCCCGTCAGCCCCCTTCCCCTGGCCACGGGCCACGGACGTCACTGCGCCAGCCCGGGAAACGGAGAGCAGAATCACGCACTCAGAAATTAATTTTAGATTGTCCTGAATATGTATAATTTTTTTTTTTATTGTGACTTTATCTTGTTGGAAAAGTGCTTACTTCTGATTTTGTGGATATTACTGACCGTGGATTACTCTTATTTTGGTTTTTACACAACAGTTATATTAGAAATTTGCTGTTTTATTCTTACCTTCTTAGTAAAAATCCTTTTATCACACAATGGGTAATTTATATCCATTACCAGGCCTTTCAATCCTTTTCAGCGGGGCTGTCAGCGCCGTTGGCACCGTAATGATTAATGCGATCTAATAATAGTGCACCATTATATTACCTTAGTAAAACATGTACCAACATCCTATTCGGATCCACCAAATTCATAGCTTCCTATAATATTTTTGTTGAAAGACAGGATTACTATTTTTCAAAGCTGATTTTACCCCCTTTAACATATTTAATGAAATTCACAATTCTCCGTGCCTCGGGAATCCGGGCGTGCGATTGGGCTGGGCGGGCGCGTTTGACATCGGTGGGCACGGTCGTGGCTTGTCGGGGAGAGGCTGGACGGGCCCGGGGATCTGCCGGGGGATGGCTGCGTCAATCTGGGGTATGTGCCTTGAAGAAGAAGAAGAAAAAAACGGTTGGGTTTTCCAGCCCCTTCGGACACATAACGAGGAAGGTGTGTTTTAGAGCAAAAGGCACAGAGTCATTTGGCGTAAAGGGCCCTTTCCTCTTTACCCCGTTTCCTCTTTAATCCTGTCCCCTGCCCGGTCGGCTGGCGAGCAGGAGGGGTGGCAGAGCCAGCGGGAACCCCTTTCCCGAAACGCTGCTGCCGGGCGCAGCCCCCCTCCTCCTCCTCCTGCAGCGAGGCTGGCCTCCGGCTCCCACGTGGGCTTCGCTGCCTTAGCCCTGCGGGCATCGCGGGCTGGGACACGCTGGGCTGCGGGCCCGACTGTGCGCGGAGGATGGTTAGCTGCGTCCTGGCCTTCGCCCACCGATGCTGGGGGCACACCCATGATGACCAGGAATGTCCCCGCTGGTGGCCAGATACCCTCTGGGGGGCACCGTCGAGCCCTGTGTGCGCACTCTCGGTCCCGTTCGACAGGAGCCTGGCAGGTGTTTCGGGCGTGGGCATTCCAGCCGCGCTTCTGGCTCGCGGTGCTCCCTGGGACATCCTCTCTGGGAGAGAAGCCGGGCGGGCGGTGGCTGCCCGCGGCGTCCTCTTCCGGGGGGGACTCGGCCCTCTTGCTTCTCTCTCGCCTGCTCTGCCAGAGCCTGGCCCTAGGAAGGCCCGACTCTTCTCTTCTTCCATTAATCTCATTATAATCACGCTGGTGATTGATAACATCCCACCTTCTCAAAGGGCTTTAACATCTATGTCGGCCAAGGATGACATTATCGGAGTGCAGGGCAGGTGTGCGCAAACAGTTCCACACTCAAACCGAAACGGGGGGCTTGTGAGGTGGCGGAGCCTCGGCCCCCACATCCCAGGGACCTCCGGCGGAGAGACACACGCGAAGGGCACCGGCTTTGCCCTTGATGGCACGCAGCTCGGAAAGCAGGTTGAATATTGGGGTTTCTTAGGGCTGGAGGTGGGGGGAAGAAGGAGAGGTGGTCGAACACAGGAGGGAGGAGAGGGGAGGAGTGGGGGAGGGAGAGATCTTCGGTTTTGATTCAGAACAAACATTACTGCTACAACATTGGCTCGAAATGTGCAATCAACCGAAATCAGGAAAAGTATTTTGAATACACAATTTATATTGGAATACTTGAATCTTGGTGTGTGTGCACCCACATACACGTATATATTTAACCGAAGGAGAGAGGAGAAATAAAGCTTTGTCACAAAAACATTGCCCGTGGTGCTTGCCCTCGGATGATGCCGCCGCGTTGGAGTGCGTTTGGCACCGTGAGCATCTCCGCAGAAGACTCTCCTGTTCGTGTGTTTACAGCTGATCCGCGGCGATAACAGCAAACAAGGGCACGACCGGCTCACCTTCCCGTTGCGAGGGTTTCAGATACAACACGGAGGATGCAGACTCCTGTACTGGTGGCTGGTCTGTCCCTTCTCCTGCAGTAGAAACCTGGAGAGAGCCAGGCCTGGTGTTCTGTTCAGGGCTGTTTTTCTAATTCCTGGAATGGTGCCTGTGCATAGTAGTTCTCAATAAAACTTTGGTGACAGGAAGGGTGGGTGGATGGATGGATGGATGAGGGTGTGGATGGATGGATGGATGGATTGATGTACGGATGAATAGATGGATGGATGAATAGGTGGGTGGATAAATGAATGGATGGATGGACGGATGGATGGACAGACGGGTGGATGGAGGATGGACGGATGGGTGGGTGGAGGATGGACAGGTGGGTGGGTGGATAGGTGGATGGATGGTAGATAGATGGATGAAAGTTGGATGGGTCAGTGGATGCATGGATGGATGGAGAATGGATGGTTGGATAGATGGATCATGGATGGATGATCGATAGTGGATGGATGAATGATAGATGGATAGATGGGTGGATAGATGGATGGATGGTAGATGATGGATGAATGGATAGTTTAGTGAGTATTGGATGGGTGGGTAATAGGTGGGTGGATGGATGGATGGAGGATAAATGGATGAGTGAGTAATGAATGAGTGAGTAATGGATGGATGGTTGGATGGATGGATAGATGGGTGAATGGTTGGCTGGATTGATGGATGGCTGGGTGGCTGAATGGGTAATGAATGAGTAATGAATGAGTGAGTAATGGATGGATGGATGGATGGATGGATGGGTGGACAGATGGATGGATGGATGGATGGACAGATGGATGGACAGACAGATGGATGGGTGAGTGGAGTATGAATGGGTGGATGAGTGAGTGAGTGGATGGATAGGGGGATGAAAGATGATGGATGGATGGATGATAGATGATGGACAGATGGATGGATGCATGAATAGAGGATGGATGGGTGGATTGGTAGGTGGATAAATGGGTGGATGGATGATGGATGAGTAAATGATGGATAAATAGGTGAATGATGGATGGATGGATGGATGGATGGATGGATGGATGGATGGATGGGTGGATAGATGGATGGATCATGGATGGATGAGTGGGTGGATTGATGGAGGATCGAGTGGGTGGATAGGTGGATAATGTGTGCGTGGATGGATGGGTAGGTGGATGGATAGGTGGATGGATAGATGGGTGGATGAATGGATGGGTGGGTGGATGGGTGGATAGATGGGTGGACGGATGATGGATGGATAGGTGGATGGGTGGAGCTCTACACTGAGCCCTAACAGAACCTTAGAGTAATAGGCCCCGTGGTCCAAATGAAACCCCACTTTTTACCATATCTTCACCCTTTTTCCTTTCCTAACATTTTTTAAACATCAACATGGTCAGTTACAGAAAGACATTTGCATTGGTTCCTCCTTTTAAATCTATTTTTTAAAATAGAGAAAAAAATTAGTCGGACCGTGCCAAGCAGTCTCTGTGAGCTGAAACCTCATGGGTTCCTTACGGTAGAAATATCCTTAATAATCCACAAAGGCACGTACACCGGTGACTGGGACCGAGGACGTGGAGGCAGTGCAGGGGAGGGGGACCTTTATCAGAGACGGACATGGGCAAGGAATTCAGGAGGCTCAGAAGACTTCCTGTCCAGGGGACCGGTGGCCTGTCTTCTGGCCGTGACTCTGAGGTTCAGAGCGTACCCCATGTTCTCTGCGTGTGCCCTTCACACCTGCCATGCTTGGTCTCTTTGGGACGGGCCAGCGCTCCGCCATCTGGGGCCAGCCCTGGTCCCCAGGGGACAGGCCGAGGCTCTGGACACTGTAGTCCCTAAGTCCAGGCATGACCCTTGACTTTAGATTACTTCCCAGGGGACGTCATAGTCGTGCCGGGAAGCAAATGACAGAGAAGACAGCGGGACGTGACCCCCGACCCCGGCAGCCTGCAGCAAAGCTGCGGACTCTGGGGCCACACTTCCTGGGACACAGCCCCCGTGCTCCCACACATGGCCGTGTGACCCGGGTCACGCTCACGGCTGCCCCGTGTTCTTGTGTGTACGTCGGGCGTGACAGCGGTGACAGTGAGGTAGGTGACAGCCTGTGCTGTGCACAGAAGGTCCAGCCTGGCTCCCAGTGGGGCTTTTAACACACGCGCGTTGCTCTCATCATCAGTATTTTCATTTTCTCTGTTTAGTATTTTTTCCCTTCTCGGTCTTTATTCGCGATTGAGGAAAGTGCCGCTTTCACATGCGTAGCCTTTCACTGGACTCAGGGCGGAGCGAGGGGCCCCCCAGGACATTGCGGGCGGAGGGTCTTCCCAGCACCCAGCTTTGAGAACACCTACCTGTAAGGGCTCCGTTTCCCCAGCTGGTGTCTCCCTCCTGGCCCCCCTCTGTGACACCCCGCTGGGCTTGGGGACTTACCTGCAGTTTGGGGAGTGCCTTCCTGGGGCGGAGGCCACCAGGCCACAGTGGGCGGGGACATTGGTATGCGGGGACTTCGCGGTGGGTGGGGCCCCGCGGTGGGCGGGGACACTGGTGGGCAGGGACTCCGCGGTGGGCGGGGACTCCACAGTGGGCGGGGATAGTGCGGTGGGCGGGGACTCTGCGGTGGGCGGGGACTTCGCGGTGGGCAGGGACTTTGCGGTGGGCGGGGACAGCACGG
>PVKZ01006996.1:0-27808 GCA_004027375.1 Macroglossus sobrinus | reverse complement strand
CCAGGGACCAGAGCCAGCCTCTCCGGTCACTTCCTGTCTCTTGGGAACCCTGAGCCGCCCTGTCCCTGACAGGGTGACATCGCACAGCCACCCCCGAGGGGCCGTGTGCTGCCATCGTGATTCTTCCTCTCCGTGCCGTGCACTGAGCCATCCCCCCCCCGCTGCCTGTCCCCCCAGATGTTGCACGTGGCGGGGACACCCTTCCGAGGGCTGTCACAGCTCTCCCGATTTCCTTCGACTCCCACTCCTGAAAGGTCTCCGCAGGGCGTGGCGGCCTCTGGGGGGGTGACGGCAGTGTCAGCACTCTGGTTCTCCTGGTTTCGTGCACGGAGTGATGACAGCCAGCGGCGGTCCGCGTGGCACCCTCAGTCTGTGTGACCTGGGCCCGCATTCTGCTCTCCCCACCTCCTGGCTCTGTGACTGAGCAAGTCACTTCTCTCTCTGAGCCAAGTGTTCTGCCATAAAGCAGTGGCCATCGTCCCTGCCTCCCGGCCCTGCCCTGAGCTCCTGGTGGTGGCATCGCCGCCGACGCTCTGTGCCTGCCTCGGTGTCCAGGGTCCCCAACAGTCCCGTGGCGGCAGCCCGGCTTCGTGGGGCGGTCCTGCGAGTGGGGGACAGTGGGCATCGGATGCCACTGCAGCCATTGCTACCCTCCGCTGAGCCTGGCCGGGACCCACAGTGCTGGCCGGTCTGTCGGGGAGGGGACGAGAAGGGAGCCCTGAGGACGCCCCTATCCGACCCCCCCGCTTTCCAGCCTCCTCGGCAGGCACGCTGGGCATCGGGCTTCGGCGGTCCCCAGCCTGTCGCCCGCGTTACCGGCCCGAGTGGATTTACAGTCGTGCTCCCCCGAGGAGGACTCTGCAGTGGGGTGACGGCCACAGCCAGCACCGAGCATTCCCAGCCCCGGGCCCCTTCTGCCCTGCTCCCTGCGTGGGGACGGAAGGTGCCACGCGGCCCTGTGGCCGTGAGGGGCAGGCTGTCAGCGCAGGCGGGGCCTGCCTGTGTGGGGACAGCGAGGGTCCAGCTGGGAGTGCGGCGGCTCCTTTGGGGACCAGGGAGGGGCCTTAGGGAGAGAGGGCAGTGTGCGTGGCCGGAGCTCGTCCCAGCCCGGGTCAGTCCAGGTGTGAACGGAAGGAAAAGCCTTAGGAAGTGGCTCATTTGCGAGGTGGCGGCTCCACCCGGGCCGCGGGCCCTTCTGTGCGGCTTCTCAAGTGCTGCTCCCGGCCACCTGGCCACCTGGACAGCTGCAGCCGCCTGCAGCCACCCGCAGCCGCCCAGGCTGCCAGCCGCCGCATTCCTGGCTTTCCTGAGACCTCCATCCCCTTCAGCAGGGACCGCGGCTCCTTGAGCCGGGCGGGGAGGGCGTGGGGGAGGGAGATGCCTTGGCCCGCGTGTCCCGCATCCGGGGATGCTTTGTTTGCAGCTGTCTGGCACGGCGGGGGTGCAGGTGAGGGCGTACCTGCCAGGGTCACGGTCACGGGCACCGCTGGCCGCCAGAGCACCGCCGCCCGCAGAGCAGAGGGGCGCATTCCTCAGCTGCCTGTTGCCAGGACTCGGGTCTCGTGAGTGCTTTTCTGGCATCCACTGGGCGGGTGTCACGCAGTGCCGAGGGCCTGGGGCGGGGCCGGTCCCCTCCCTCCTCTGAGCAGCGCGAGGGAGGACCTGGCACACCCGGGTTCCCAGTCCTGTCCCCTCGATGCCTCTGGCCCGCGGAGGCCTGCGGGACGGGTGTTTCTCTTGTGATAGGGTCACTGTGGGCTCTGCACGTCCTCTGTCCTGCTGTGGGGGCTGCGGCCCTCCGCTTTGTCTCCTGGCCCCGTGCAGGATGGGCTGTCCCAGCCTGGCCGGGGAGGGAGGGACCCACTCTGCTGCGGGCTGGCCCTGCGGCCTATTGTGGCCAAGGTGTCACCTTTCCAAGCCCTACTTCCTCGGGTGGGAAGACGATTGTCGCTGTGTTGGTGGCTGCGTGGAATCTTGGGAGGGAGACAGGAAGTGGCGTCTCTTGGCTGTGGAAGCTGTAAATCCATGCTTCTCGTCCGCTGCATGGAGGGGGCCCCATGGGTGCGGCGGCGGGAAGGTGGCCTGACGGCCAGCTGTCACATGTTCAGACGATGGCTCCTGGCTCCCGGTGGCTGCTTTGCCTTTTCCCTCCTGGCAGAGTTGCTGCCTCACCTGACTTGGGAGGTTGTACCCCTCCAGAGCGGCCTGCGGGCTCGGCCCTGTCCCTTCTCCGCACCCCCTGCGGGTACTGTCCGTGGAGTCTGCAGGTCCCTGGGTGTCGCCCCTCCTCCCACCGCACAGGAACGTGGGGGCTGTTCCCTAGGCGCTTTCCTGCCGCCCTCGGCCCCCACCCCCTGCCCGGCACCCAGTGGGGGTCCTCCCCTGGGCCCCCACAGAAGTGTCCGCGCCCCCATCCCCAGGAGCAAGGCTCCCTCCGTCTGCACCACCCGCTCCGGCCTCTCCTCCCGCCCCAGCCCTCGGGGCCCTCGGGGCTGTGTCTGCATCAGCCCGGGGGTCGGGGCGACGCCGAGCCCACGGGCGGGCGGGCGGCCGCCTTCCCCCTGCTGACGGCTGCGCCCTGGTTCAGTTTCCAGGCCGAGCGGCCCGCTCTGAACGTCGTCATCTTCCCGCTGCTGCACGAGGGCCTGGCCGACGTCATCCGGGACGTGCCCATGGTGCACCTGGACGAGATCACCTTGTTCAAGAGCAGAGTGGCCGAGGAGCCGCCGAACCTGTGGTGGTGACGTGGCGGCCAGCACCGGGCGAAGCCGCTTCCCTCGCCGGCGCCAAGCCTCCCCGCCCGCCGCCTGCCAGCTCCGTGGCCGAGGATCGCCGGCTGGGCGTGTGGCCTGTGCTGCTGATTCTCGTCACCCGTCTGCAGACGCCGGGAGGACACTGGGACCCGGGACCCCGGCCACCCTGCGCACCCCGTCTCCCAGGGGCTTCCCGCGCCCCCGCTCACTTTGTCCAGTGCAGACGTGTCGCTCAGAGAAACTCGGGGTGAGGTGGCACGAGGGGGGCGGGCGGGGGGAGCGGCTGTCAGACTCATCAGGCCTGGCCACAGGCGTTCCTCTGCTCGTCTGCGTCGGCTCACCTGCCACCGGGAGATGCGGGGAAACCCGGGGCCGGTGCTGGCGGTCGCCGCGCCCTGTGGGTGTCCACGCTGACCTCTGATGGCGAGGCCAGTGACCGCCGCCTTTGCACCCTTCCCTCGGGCCAGCGGTGAGTGGGACGCAGGGAGGAGCTCGCCAGCTCGTGCCGGTGGATTCAGGGGCTGTGCTCGCCGGGGTCGGCCGTCAGCCCCAGAGGCCGCAGCTCCTGGGGCAGGTCGGTGTTCCCGGGAGACGCAGACAGCGTGGCCTCGTGGGGGACACGTGTGAGGACGTTGGAGGCCAAGTAGCGAGCTGTGCTTGGCCCTTCACGCGCGTTCAGCGCAGCTGCTCTGGCGTGGGGACTGGCCTCCCAGTGTCCCTGGCCCCTCCCCCTGTGCCAGCCACTGCCCCTGCCGCCTCAGCCACAGCACCCCCCGAGCCGGCCTCCCCTCGGCTGGGGGCTTCCAGTGGTGTCCTGGACGCCCCGGGGAGGCCGGGTGTCACCGGGCGACTTCCAGCCAGGATGCCTCCCCAGGACCTTGACACTGAGCCTGTCGCGCACCCTCCCGCCGGGCCCTCCTCACTCTGTCACTGCCCGTTCTGGCTGCCGTCAGCTCTGGGGCCCCCAGCCCGGCCATCTTCTTACTCTGTCCACAGTGACAGTCACCCCTACTCCACGTAGTGTATCCTGCGGTTTACCTGCTATTGAGGGGCTGGGGACCTGGTCTCGGGGCATTCCTTCTCTGGCCCTTCCCTGGGTTCTCGGGACCAGCTGTCCAGCCTCTCCCACCCCACCGGGCTGAGGGGTCGGGAGGCCTTCCCTTGGCGGCTGCAGGAGACGAGGCCTCGTGGCCCGGGGTGTGCAGGCTTCCCAGCGCTGCCCTCCCCTCCTCCCCGGCTGGGGCTGGTGGCTCTGCTTCCCAGCGAGCGCCCCGCTGCAGGCCCCCCCAGACCCGCAGCTCCGCCTCCAGGGTCCTGACCCGGCCGAGGGCCACAAGCAGGTCTCGCTCTTCCCGACCTCAGAGGCCCCAGAGAGGCAGGGCCGAGGTCCCCGCTCGGGCCCCATGGCAGCAGACGAGGGTCTGAGACGTGATAGGCACACACCCCCTTCCAGCTTCTGGGCCTTTCTTTCATATGGTGACTGGAGAGCACCCGGTGAGGCTGACCCGGCGGGTGCTGTGAGGACCGGCTGCTGCTTGTCCTCAGAGCGAGGGTGTGGCTGGTCTCGGCCGGACAAACAAGGGAGCACAGCCTCGGCGGTGGGCCGGGGGCCTGGCCAGCTCCGGGGCCCCGTGGCCAGACCTGGCACCCCTGGGCGGCCTTTTATCCAGAGCCACCGGGCACCGGAAGTGTGTCCAGAGGCTGCGGCTGTGTTTCTCGCTCTCGCCCGGGTGGCCCGTTGTCCTGAGCAAGCAAGTTCCCCTGTAGCATCCTCCGTGCCGACCGACGGCCGGGAGGGGCCGTCCACGGGTGCTGGGCCGCGAGCTGCGGTGGTAAGCAGCCCCAGACAGAGGATCTTGCGTCTCGGTGTCCCCTGCGACCGTCCTTTCACTTGGAGCAGGCATTTCCGCCGCTGCTGCTGCAGCCGGGCCGGCATCCGCCAGCTGTTAGTAACGTGCTTGCTCTCACTAAGAGCTGTTTTGGCACCGGTGTGAATTGCAGTTGATATTCCGCAGCATTGTACGCCGGGAAGAGAACCCACCCTAATGGTTCCCAGTTGGCGAAACTGGGCTGTCAAGCGTCGGACCATATGCTGCCTGCTCCGCGGGGCCTGGTCGGCACTGGTGCCCGTGCGTGCCCACGTGTGTGCGCACGCATGTGCGTGGTGTGCTTGTGTGTCTGCACACACCTGCGCGTGTCGTCCGCTGTGTACGTGTTTGTGGAGTGTGTGTGCACGTCCCTGCGTGTGATCACGTGTGTGGGGGTGCACACGTGTGCACAGGGCGTACGTGTGAGACACTGGGTCGAGGGAGGACGGAGGGGTCAGGGCGTTTTTGTTCAGAGGGACCCCTCTCCTCCCAGGGCCACCCCTGCCGCCTGGGCCCGCCTGCGGCCTCGGGCTCTGCCGCTGCCCGCTGGGCCGGGCCCCCGGGCCTGCAGGTCCCAGGGAGGCCACCTGAGCCTGTGGGACGCGAGCCCGCCCTGCTCTTGGTGGCCTCGCTCATTTTCACGTGGAAGCGTTTCTGTTCCAGGCCCAGGAGGCGGCGCCGGGAGCACTGCCGCCTTCACACAGCGGGGTGTCTCATTCCTGCCTGTCAGCCGCCCTTTCAAGGGCCCGAGGAGACACGGGTCCCAGGGCCCCTTTGCCAGGCCCCTGTGTGAGCACGGCGGGAAGGTGCTCTGCCCTCGGCCCAGAACTGTAGCCAGGACAGTCCCTGCACAGACGCCACGCCTCTGGCAGCTCTGCAGGGTGGGTGTTGAGGGTGACACTCTGTGTGTGGGGACCCAGAGCTGCAGGACACGCAGCTGCCTGGGGAACAGGGCTTGGCAGAGGCCGGGCTGGGGGAGCACGGCCACAGGAGGAGGGTCTGAACTCAGCGCTCAGCCCTGGTCCTGCCAGCTTCCCACGTCCGCACACCCCGCTCCCCGCCGCAGGAGGGGCCGCGGTGGGCCTCCCCGCAGCCCTCCGCGCAGCCTCCCGCCTCCTCTCGCCCTCACCCTCTGCTCCGGCAGGCTTGGAGGGTTGCTGAGACCGTGTAAGAAAAGAATAAACTAGTGGACGAGGAGGAAGGTGGCGCTTGGCAGTGAGCCCAGGGGTTTTAGCCGTGGGACCAGGGCGGGGAGACCTGGGCCTCCTCCTGGGGACGGGGACGGGGCGCCCGTGGTGCTTGGCCTCATCGAGCCCCCCCTGTGACGGGAAGGGCGGGCTCAGGGGCCCCTTGTGAGGACCGCCGGTCCCTTTGCGTTGGGGGCGCAGATTCTAATTAGAAGTGTGGGGGGTCTGCCGGGCGTGGGGAGCAAACACCACGGAAGCTGGAAACACACAACAGTGGGTCCCCACAGGCCGACTAGTGTCACCTGAATGTCTCCGCTTTCTAATGCTCTTTCCAGAGCCGCGGGCGTGTGGGGCTTCCCACTGACGTCACAGGGTCAGGGTCCCCCCGCACCCTGCCAGGCCGGACGAGCGGGTTCGAGGCAGGAGCTGCTGCTGCGCTGAGCCTAACAAGGGAGTGGTACTTTTGTGAGAATTCACAACTTTATTGGAACTACAGAAACATGCCCTAGAGTGTGGGCCAGGGATCCCTTTTGTTCACTACACGGAGCAGGTGTTTGGTGGACTCTGTTGACGGTGACGTTTGCAGAATTTGAATCTGGCTCAAAAGCCTTTGAAAAACAAGGTCTCAGAGATGGTGTGTTAGACAGCGGGGCCTGTGTGTAAGGAGCCAGGCCGGCGGGTGGGGCTGGGGGCCGGGGTGGAGGGATGTGGGGACAACAGGAGGACGGGAGGCATGGCAGCAGAGAGACGCAGGTAGCAGTGGCTTCGGAACCCACGTGCAGTCCGTCTGAGGAGTAAAGAGGGCATTGCAGCGTCCACCGAGGTGATAAGCACGGGGCCCAGGCCCTCGGGGGCACCTTAGCGCCTCTGTCGTCCGCTCCACTCGGCCCTCCTGTCCCCAAGCCAGGCCTGTGCTCTGGGCGCCCTGCAGGCCTGTCTCAGCAGCAGCGTGGGGTGGGGGCAGCTATGGGTCCCGGGCCACCGGCTGCCGGTCTGTGGCTGCAGACACCACTGGCCAGAGGGATGGTCCCCTGCGCCGGCCCTCGGTCCTCAGCCCGGCGCCGCTGGCCTCATGGTTGTCATCGTCCACTGGGCCTGGGCTGCCCGGGCCGCTGCCGCTCTCTCTGGCCGCTGCTTCGGCCCGTGTCCCTTCTGCTGACACTCTCTGCTCAGAGCCGTGTGCCCCTCCCTCTCCGGTTGGTGACCTCCCCACAGGTGTCGCCTCACACGGGGGTCTCACTCCCCGGCCCCATG
This sequence comes from Macroglossus sobrinus, assembly GCA_004027375.1. Taxonomy (NCBI): domain Eukaryota; kingdom Metazoa; phylum Chordata; class Mammalia; order Chiroptera; family Pteropodidae; genus Macroglossus; species Macroglossus sobrinus. The sequence continues at coordinate 20,746 of PVKZ01006996.1, read as the reverse complement.
TCAGGCCGGCTGCGCGGGTGCCGAGGCCGCGTGCCCCGCGTGCTGTCCGTGGGGGCTGCGGCTTCCGCAGGGTCTGCGGTGCCCCCAGCTCCTCTGAGGTTCTCCCGGAGTCTGGTCAAGCTCGGGGGGCCCCAGATGCGTCTCCGGGGCCTGGGGGTGAGTCCACTGAGGTTCCGCAGTTACTTCCCACGGGACCCTGCCCGGACACGGACCGAGGCCCCCTAGCTCCTGTGCCCACGGGGGCCGGCAAGGGGGTGTGAGGTGGCCGCGGGCGGGCATGTGTGCGTGCACGCGTGGCGTGGCGTGGGCGCGGGCGCAAGCACACCCTGCAGCAGGCGGGGCGCGTTCCCAGCCCCGGCACTGGCCGCCCCTCTGGCTGGTGCTCGTCTGCGTGGGACCGACAGGGAATAGTTGGGCCCAGCATGTTTTTAAGGGGTGGGCGTGAGTCGCTGGGGCTCTCATGGTGTGTGTGTGTGACCAGGTGCTAAATGACCAGATACGCGTCACCCGCCTTTCGACGACAGGCCCTGTCCGTCTGGTGATGCCACTCCTCAATTTTGTGTTCACACTACATTCTGAATGGGGATTTCCGTGTAAACATGTGGCATGTGGAGTTTCAAATAAAGTGGACTCGATTTAGAAAGGCAGGTGTCCGTGCGGTCCTTCCAGTGGGGACACTCCAGCCCCTCCCCTGTCACTCCGTCCCCAGCCCCGGAGCGGGGCAGAGGCCCTGCAGTCGTCTCCGTCCCGGTCGGGGCACCTGGATGGAGACACGAGACCCGGAGGGGACCAGACGCTGGCCCAAGTCGGGGACTGGATGGCCGGGGGGGCGGGGGGGCCCGGGGATACTGGCCTGGCTGCAGCTGCTCTCCGCACACACACTGCATGTGGCCTGGTGGCAGCGAGAACACCGGTGATGCTGGCGACGGCCGGCCTAAGGCATGCGGGGCCCGAGTCAGTGTGGGTGTCATTCGGGGTCACAGGGCCGGGTCCGTTTTCTCTCCATGCAGTACATGGAATAACATGTTTCAGTTGCGGTGAGATACATGTGACAGAATTTACCGCCGTAAGCGTTTCTAAGTGTCCGGGTCAGTGGCGGTGAGGACATTCCCATCGTGGTGCGGCCATTGCCACGGACCTCACCAGAGTGTTTTCCCCTTCGCAAGTGAGACTGTCCCCATTCAACACTAACCCCCCATCCCACCCCAGCGCCCAGCACCCCCATCCTGCTGTCTCTGCCCCTAACAACTGGACTGCTCTAGGGGCCTCGTGTAAGTATCTGTCCTTTTGTGACTGGTTTGTTTGCTGCATCAGTTTTAGGCAGAAACTTCCCTGGACCTGGCTTGGAGGGGGCTCTGGCCTCAGTGTGGAGGGGACAGAAGGTGGTGACAGGGAGGCCAGGGCACGTGGGCAGGTGTTCGTGGAGGAGTGTGGACCTGGACTTGGGAGGGGCCACGGGGAGTGGGTGGGCTCTACAGATGCTGCAGGACAGAGTGACAAGGCTGGGGACCTTCGGGTGGGTGGAGGAGATGACGCCGCCCCAGCTCCTGGCTTGGTCCTCCAGGTGAGAGTCGCCTGATCCGGAATGGTGATGAGGAGCAGGAGCCTCCCCTCCCCCGCGTGGCGGCAGCAGGCAGCGGGGCCAGTGGCAGTGGCCGCAGAGGCGTCAGACCGCCCGCCCTCGGGGAAGGAGAGGCAGGGTCTTGGGGAGGCCAGCCTCGGAGCCCCACCACCTGCTGCCTGGGGTAACGGGCAGGGCAGGGCTGAGGGAAGAAGGAGCTGGGGACAGGGCTGTTCTCAGGTACTGGGCGCCCACCTGTGCTGAGTTCCAGGCCCAGGCAGAGGCCACCCCGGAGGGGACAAGGCTGGGGGAGGGGCAAGGGGCTTCTGTGGAAGGGCCAGGTCTCTGTGCTCAGGTGGGCCTTTCCCTCAGAAATGGCCCCCCGCCTTCGCTACCCCCGTGGGGGGCCACACATCCCCTCCGTCGGGACAGTGACTCAGGTGAGTGGCTGAGGCTGGGCCCTTCCTGGCGGGCTCCTCTGGGCTGCTCGGCCGCACAGCGGTCACTGGGCTGCCGGCTTCTGTCTGAAGCGTAGGCTCCCGTGGCTGTTCCCGTCGTGGGGGGCGTTGCACGTGGAGGGTCCGGGAGAAGGGGCTGCTGGGGGTCGGGATGGATGGACGGGTGTGCGAGGGGCACAGCCGGTGCAGACGGGGTGCCAGGGCCTGACCCCCCATCAGCAGCTGCAGGAGCTGGGCTCTGAGCCAAACCTGCAGGGAGGGCCTGACGCTGGGGAGCCGAGTGCCACCACTGCCATCCAATGACATGTCCTCGTCAGGCTCACGGGCCTTCACACTCACAGCACGCACACCCGGCGTTCGTGCACGCGCACACCGACTCTCAAACACCCTCACACATACCTGTGCGCACTCACACCTGCACGCTCACATGTTCCTCCTCACGTCACACGCAGCCGCAGTCTCACACATTCTCACAAACAGGTGCCGAGGTTCACACACCCACAGACCCCCGCACACTGACTCACACACGGACACCCCCACGTAGTCTAGTCCACACTCACGCTCGCATGTACATGTGCACACACTGGTGTTCACACACACACACATGCGTTCCTGCATTCACACCGCCCTCACGGTCCCTTATCACACAGTTGCTTGCACACCTACACCGACATTCACACAAGAGACCCTCACACTGTCACACTCACACATACTTACACGTTCACTCACATGGAAGCATTTGCACACACTTTACATTCTTAACATTTATATTCACGCTGTGTCACACTCAGACACATGCACACACAGTATTCACTCACTCCCCATGCCTTGCTCTCTCTCATTTTACTCACACTGGATTCATTTTACTCACACGTGCATTCACACTCATACACATTCACACACACACACTAACATGCACACACAGTCACACACTTACACAAAGGGACTGGATTCATTTCTCTCACACGTGCATTCACACTCATACACATTCACACACACACACTAACATGCACACACAGTCACACACTTACACAAAGGGACTGGATTCATTTTACACACCAGCGAGTTACCACAACCCCTTCAGTTAAAGGTAAACTTTTCCATTACATTCATCCCGGGAAATCTGAACACTTCAGAGGCGGACCCAGGGGAGAAGCGATCACCCACCTCCTCCCCAGCCGTGTTCCCGTTCTAGTCCGCGTCCTCATTGTATGCTTTTAAAAACCCTCCGTGGCTGCGACCATCCATCCGATGGAGGGGCTGCCTTGCTTACGCCCGCCCTGTCCGAAGCATCTTGCTCATATTCCTCCAGCTTCATCATCTTAACGATGTGGCTTTGCTGTCACCTGCCCGCTGGCCCCCCGCTGCAGGACAATTAGCTTGTCTCTAATTAGTCACTCTTCCAAGGGAAGCCGCTGGCATCTCCTGGAGCTGGAGCGTTTGGCTATATTTAGATTTATTTTCTTGGGAGAGACTCTCATCAGTCAGATTTCTGGGTGTAAGGATACATTTTTTTAAGGCTGGACTGAGCTTTATGGAGGCTGGAGAAGCAGGACTGTATCTGGGGTGTGGGCTGAGCAGCTTCCGTGTCTCAGTTCCTGGCTCCAGAATGTGGGGGTCACCTCCCAGCTGCTGAGTACCCTGATTTCAAATGTAGTAGTTGCCCAGGACATAGAGGATTCTTCAGGCATACAAATAAACAAATACAGATAAACAGAAATGAAAAAAGTTCAGATGATGTAAATCCGATTTAATAGTGACTCCCCACAGCCCCCAAGCTCACGTCCAGGGAGGGTGGATGCCTTCTGCTGGCTGTGTCAGGGATTGGGGACCCTGGTCACCTCCCTCCTGCCCACCTGCTGTGCAGGGCTGGGCCTGGGTCCTGACGGCATCACGCCAGGCCATCTATGGAGGGAGACTATGGCCCCTAAAGAGGTCCACGCCCTGATCCCCAGATCCCTCGGCCATGTTAGGTCACGTGGCAAAGGGAGACTTTAGTCTGCCGACCAGCAGACTTCGGGACGGGCAGATTACCGTGAGGACCCGAGGGAATCACAAGGGACCTTGAAAGGAGGGGAGCGGGGCAGGAGACACAGAGATGGCAGCATGAGAAGGACTCGGCCCACACTGCTGGAGGGCGGGGCCCCGAAGCGTGACGTGGGCGCCTGGAGAAGCTGGAGGGGGCCCGGAGGCAGGGGCTCCCTGGGGCCTCCCGGAGGCCTGTGGCCCTGGCGACACCCCATGGCAGCCCAGAGAGACCCATGTCAGGCTCTGGCCTCCATCCAGGACTGTGAAAAAGTTCACTTGTGTTGTTTTAAGCCACTGACTTGTGGGAATTGACACAATATTAGTGATAGGAGATGAATACACCTGCAGAGGCCCCCACCCACCCACCCTTCCCGCACCCAGAGCCCCCAGCAAAGCGACGGAGGAAGACAGGTGAGCTTGAAAGAGTGACCACAAGGAGACGGCCACCAGTTTCCCCACATGAAAGGTTTCCTGGTGACTGTTGTTCCCTCTTCTGTCTTTTCCCAGATAGTCTACAGTAGGCGCGGATGAACCGATTCTGAGATGTGAACAAAATGACACACACACACACATAACGATAAAATGAACAAAAATGACTCCATTGAAAGCACAGGATGGTGTGGAGCTGGGAACAAGAAGGGATTGCGTCCAGAGCTAGTACAACTTGAGGGTCCCCGAGGCCTGGGTTCCGAAGGCAAGTTGCAGGATGCTACTACACAAGATATGATGACCTATTTGGGTGAGGAGAAAAGGCCTATCAGGATAAGTTTGCACAGAGCCAAATCTGGACCCGCTGTGAGCGTACACTGGCCATCAGTGGAGTGGTGTTGGCGGAAGTGGGGTCCCCAGCGCGAGGCTGGACACAGGCTCCTGGGGGCCAGCCAGCGGCAAAGTGTGGGCAGTTCAGAGCCACCTTGGTGGGGGTTGGAGATGACCCTCCTTCAGTTACGCTGGGATGGGGGGAGCCCCTCCCTGGGCAGGGGGAGCGGGAGCCAGAGAGAAGCCATGAGCTCTGTGAGAGGTTCCCCAAAACCCAGAGGCTCAGCTCCGCTCCCCCGACAGCCACGGCCTGCCCACAGGCCCCGTGCTGGTGGTCACAGTGCAGCTAAAAAGCACGAGGCAGCCTCCCCTGCCTGGCGGGGAACACGTAGAGAGCTTGCATTTCTCTTAACCTTTTCTTTTATTTACAAAAAAATTAAACACCAATCTAGAACATCGCACGAAACGAACAGTTTGACGAGTTATAAAGTACGAAGGAGCAGCGTTTGCCCAACCCGCCCATCGATTCGGGGGTGGGCACCTCCCTCGCTCCCCACCAGGGGCGGCCAGTCCCCTGCTGGTGCCAGTGCCCCCTGCCACGGGCTGCTTGCCGGCCACCGCCTCTCGCGCCACGGCTCGACACCGCGCGTCTCTGTGTGCTGTGCCTTCTGAGTCTCGTCCTCGGGTTCCTTCCTGTCCGTGGCTTTCTTTCCTGGACGGTTTCTGGTTTGGAGACCCCAGGCTGGCTGGCCCGGAGACCCTCCCATGCTCTGGATCTGGCCGATGGTGTCCATGGCACTTCCGGTCAGCACGTCTGTGTTTCCCGCAAAGTGGCAGCTGGACTGGATCCAGGGGTTTGATCAGACTTGGGGTCTGTCCTTCCTTTTTCAATGTTGTTCTTTTTTTTTTTTTGCTGATTTTGTTTTAAAGGTAATTTTCAAAGTAGGAACACGTTGTCGCATGATGCAGTGATGGAAAAACACCAGAATCTTCCTAGCGAGAATGTCCCTTTCATGCTCCTGTCGCTCGCCCACCCGCTCCACTGCTGTTCCTCCCAAGAGTCAGTCATTTTTCTTGAGTAAATGCTACCCAGGTTGTTGCAAGCTTCTAGTTAATTTCCAGAGTCTTGAAAAAGTTGATGCTGATTGTTTTTGCCAGTTGTTGTTGTTGTTGTTGTTGCTTTTTTGGAAGGGTGACGCTTCAAAGGTCCTTACTTGGCTGCTTCTGCCCCCCTCGCCTCTTCTGTCCGTGTTGACGGCTGCGTACTATTCCCCTGGATGGGACGATTAGATGGTTTCCGGCCTTTCGTGATCACATACAACGCTGCAGATTAAGAATGTGGATATCTGTCGTTTTACACATCTGCAAGTGTCTATAAAACAAATTCTAGAAGTAGAATCGCTGGGTCAAGGGGTGTATGCGTTGGTAATTTTGATAGATGCCACCCACACTGCCTCCCGCAGGGACGCGTGGGAACCGTGTGCCGTGCCCCTGGCAGCGTAGAGACTGTGCGCTTCCCGGTCCTGCCAGCAGAGGGCGCGCTCTAACTTTTGCATTTTGCCAGTTGGGCGGATGAAAAATAGTGTCTCCGAGTAGTTTTACTGAGCGTTTCTTTTCTGAACAAAGTTGAATATCTTTTCCTATATTTTAAAGGGGGTTTTCCTTCTTCTGTTATTTTTTTTCTCTTGATTTATAGGCGCTCTCTAGATGAGGGTGACGAGGGTCTTTGTTTTTGTATGAAGAAGCATGTGCTTCCTGACGCCCAGCAGGAACAGGCACACCCCCTGGGCGTGGACAGGCCCCCTGGCTCATCTGTCCCCTCCCGAGGGCCTGAGCCCCCCAGGGAAGGTGCTGGCTGGGCCCGCGGCGGGGTTGCCCGTGAATATTTGGGGACATGGATTCAGTTAAGTGGGGAAGAAAGAGAGAGACTCTTCAACCCAATGTGGCTTGTCAGGAACACCCATGTTTCTGAAAAAAAAAAAAGAAAAAAACCAATGCTAGGGATTTTTTTTTCCTAAACTGTGTTTAAAATTCCAAGTGTGAAAACCAACCAACCAGCGACAATGACAGCAAACCCCAGATGCAGGAACGTGGTTGCTCTCACACGCGCCTGTCTTTACGTGGTGGTCATCTGGGCGAAGTCCAGACCTCGGGTGAGTAGCAGACCCCGTGGCAGGCGTGTTGTGAGGTCAGGGCTGGCTCAGGGCCAGGCCTGGCTCCGGGCGGGCCCCAGGCTCTCCAGGCCCCTGACCCTTCCAAGCCCCCTGCCCTGCCTGCAGCCTCAGCGCCTTGTTCTGTGTCACCCCGGGCCTCGTGTGCAGTGGGTGCTGAGTAATCTCGAGGGGTCTGAGCTGGTAAAGCTGTGCTGTGGGCCCATTAGAGATGGGGAGACTGAGGCCCAGGCCAGGCTGGCTGGGGGCCTGCGTGTCCACCCCACAGGTCCTCCTCTGGTCAGTGCACCCCGGGGTCCCCAGCCAGGCCCCTCCCCCTGCCCAGGCCCAGCTTGGGAGACGGGGGCAGATGCCCGAGGAGAGGTGGGTGCTGAACAGAAGCAGAAGGGGGCGATTTACGGCGTAAACACAGCACTTGTGTGTGGAAGAAAAATTCTGTCTTTGAACAAACGAGACTTCTCGGCACGGTTTCCCAGAAGCACTTTCTCTCAGAATAGCACTGATGCTAAAGGAGAAAGGAAATATGGGAACGGGGGAGAAGAGGAAGGCTTTGCAGGGGGAGCGGAGGGGTGCAGACGGCGGACCCCACGGCAGAGACAGGGCTGGTGGGGCAGCGAGCGGCCGGCAGCCTCTGCCGTCAGATTAGGTCAGGCCCTGCTGCCAGGATGTCAAACCCCGTCACACACATGTTTGCTGATGGGGACCGGGGTGGGGCCAGCACGTGACACCAAGTAAAGGTCTGGTGTGGTCGGTGGTGGTGAAACTGGATGGAGTTTGGCTCCTGGCGTTTTGGGATCAGCTGTACCTTTGATCAAGCAACTTGTATGCCCTGGTGCCAGTTAGTGGACCGAGCTGGGCCAAGGCGGAGCCCGATGGCCCTGCTCGGCAGACCCGTCTCCAGTATGCCCATCAGCGGCCCCCAGTGAAATCCTGGCCCCCCGTTTGGGTCCCCAGGCCGGACACGCAGTGCCTCACTAACGCTTTCAGAGTGCCAGCTCCCACCCCAGGGAGCAGCCAGCGTTGGCATTTCTGCTCCGTTCAGAGGCTTCACTGTTTCTCCGCAGGCGGGCTCTTCTCTTCCTCTCCCTGTCCCTCCTGGCCCCCAGATACGTCGGGGTGAACCCTCCCTACCATGAGAAAGGCGTTGTGCCCAGCGGTCCTCTTGGGGGGGCAGTGGGAACGCCCCAGAAACACTGGGCGCATCTCCCTTCGGGCTTGCTGCTGTGTTGCCGGGCAACCAGCTGCTTCTTATCAGCTCCCAGATGAGCTACAGCCAAATCCTGAATCAACCCCACCTGGTTTTCAGTTTGTGGTTTGGGTTTTTTCTTTTTTTTTTTTCATTTTATTTTAGGAAGTGAAATGAACAACACTCGTTCTGGAAGGGGAAGATAAGGCTCGGATCCGCCAGAGCGATGTCTGCTGGAAAGAAATCTCTTTGAGTTCGTGGGCCGTTTTCCAGTGTGACTGGGGGTGTGGGGAGGCTGGCGGCACTGGCAGGGAGAATTGGACGGTGGGCCAGCCCGGCCCCGCCCCGTGGTGGGCGTGGCCTGGAGATCTGGTGACCAGGGGCCTGCCCCCAGCCCCAGGCCAGCCACCTGCACCTCCCGCCCAGCCACCTGAGGCATTTCGGGCCTTTGCTATCCAAGACATCTCCCAGGCCTTCTGTTAATTTTTTTAAATACAGCTTGCTCCTCCCGATGCCTGAGGCAGTCCTGGCTTTATTGCCACCTGGAAACTGTTCTGTCTGGCTTCTGAGGGGGGCCCATGGCCACACGGGAGTCTTGGAGGGGCACTCGGTCCCACCTCCTGTATCAGGATGTGTTGGGGAGCGAACGATAGACAACCTAGCTCAAAACGGCTTAACGATAAAGGGGATTTATTGTAACGAAGAAATGGATGGGTCGGCTTCAGGTCAGGATTGATCCAGCAGCTCAGCAGTGTCTCCACGGACTCAGTCTGGAGAGAGGAATAAGGCTCAATAAAGAGAGGATGACGAGTGGCCCCTGGCCTGCAAGTCGGGGGGAGGGGTTACTGTACCTGATGTTGGGATCCCTGGAGGCTGGGGGGCAAGACGACGGTTCCCTAGGGACTTCCAACCAGGGGCCTGTGGTGGGGCTGGGGTGCTAGGTGCAGACGCCCTGAGCTCTGGGGGCATCAGGCAGGATCGGGCAGGAGCTGGAGGTGGCTCGAGGGGCACAGGGCTGAGCGTGGAGCGAGGACGGACGAGGGCGGGTGGGGCACAGCACAGTAAGGGGAGCTGTCCCCCGCTGGGGGGCCGTAGGCCTGTGCGCCCACCATCCACCGATGCTGGGGGGCTGTGAGGTCCATCAGGTTGCCATGGTGACGGGATGCATGGCCAGCAGGTGTCAGCAGAGTCTACAGAATCAGGAAGAGCAGGTGTGGCTGGGTGGGGGGCACCCGAAGCCCCTCTCCTGGGCCCTCCACCTGCAGCGCCAGGAGGGACCCACTGCACCCCACCAGGCCCAGAGGAGCCCTCAGAGCCTGGGGCGGCTGGCCCTCCATCGCCTCGGGGTGCACAGCTGGGACAGCTAGTGGAGGAGGGAGTGCCCGGGGGCGAGCCCGTGCGGGAGGTGGACGAGTCCCCGGGGCACCCCCCACCCTGAGTCCTGCCGATGCGGGGGTGCCGAGGCCGCTCTTTTTCTGAACAAAATCTCCGCGGCCTCCCTTAGCTCGTTCTCTACAGAAGCCAATTAAAGAGGCTGCAGAGGGAGCCGGGGTCGGGTGGGTCGGAGGCCGCCCTGCACCTGCACAGGTGGGCTGGGGCCGCCCTGCACCTGCACAGGTGTGTGTGCCCCACCTGGTGGCTTCTGTGGGGCAAGGAGGCGGGGCTCGTGCTTCAGAGGTTCAACTTCTGGGTCTCCGGCAGGGCCTTGGGGACAGGGACGGCCCCCTCTCCAGCCCAATGGGAGGGCGCACGGCCTGGGGCTTGGGGCTTCAGGCTTCCCGTCGTCACCTGCCTGGAGCACACCTGCCCCCACCGCTGCCCTGCTCCTCGGTGTGTCCTCCAGGCCAGGGGTTCCTCCCAGGGCCTCCCCGGCCACGGCGGGGAGGGGTCCGTGCCAGAGCCCTGCCCGCCCCGTGCCCAGCACAGCCCGCGGGTAGCCATGTGGCGCTGGCGTCTGTCTCGGGCAGAGCCCAGGAAGGGGTTTCGTGCAAGGCCTAGCTATGGCGGGCTCTGTGAGGGAAGCAGGACGGGGTGGCGAGCAGGGGACACTCCGTAGAGTGTGACATCCCTGGAGTTGTCTGTTCCTGCCGGGAGCTCGGTGGTGTGGACTGAGCCACATAAACGCACTGCTGCTGGCTGTCGAGATTTCAGTGGCCGCTGTAACTGAGTGCCACGGGCACAGTGGCCGAACACAACGGAAGCGTGCCTCGCCGTTCTGGAACCAGAATCGCGGTGACAGCAGCTACCTCTGAAACCCGTGAGGGAGGACGCTTCCCGCCTCCCCCGGCGTCTGGCGGGGCCGGCCACCCGTGGCGTCCCTCGGCCTGCAGCTGCATCGCTGCCACCTCCGTCCCCACGGCCACTCAGTCCCCTCCTCCTCCTCAGGAGGACAGGGCCGGCGTGGGTTAGGTCTCACCCACCCTAGTGACCTCTGCAATGCCCCTCTGCACAAATAAGGCCACACCCGTAGGCGCTGAGGCTCAGGACTCCCCGCGTCTTTAGGGGGACGGCTGCGGGCGGAGGGCAGGGCTGTGTGACGTCTGCAGAAAGCCAGCGGCCGCAGCCGGGGGCAGCTTCTGGAGAGGGGGCAGCTGTGAGGCGTTCGGCGCCAAGACTCACAGACGCAGGGAAGGGTGCAGCTGCGGGCGAGGGCTTCGGGCTGGGACACCAACCGTGACCGTCGTACCAGGGGCTGCGACGGCTCGGGTCGCTGAGATGAGTGTGGGGACATCCTGAGAGGAAGGACGTGCACTGGACCTGCCGTCTGGGGTGGACGTGGTGGTTACAGAGAGCCGGCGAGCGGGGCCGTGGGTGGAGAGGCACGGGGTGCTGGTGGGTGCGGTAGCTGCATAGGACGGGGTGGTCCGGAAAGTGCCCCCAGGGAGGGGTGCTGGGCGGGCCTTGTCAGCAACGTGGAGGGGCCACATCGGGCCATCAGCCCTGGGGACTGTCGTGGAGGGGCAGGCAGTGCAGGCCGGCGCTGTGGAAAGGTGCTTTGTGTTTAGAAATTGCCAGGGAGGTGGGATCCTTGATCCGTTCCCAGAGCACCCCAGGGGGACCCCTGCATCCCCCTCCCGGCCAGGCCCAAGCGGGGAGAGGTGCCGGTGGGAAGGCTGGGGAGTGGATCCTGAGAAGAGCCAGACTCGGGGCACCCCGTCCTGCCTGTTAGGCCCTGGGGAACATGCTCCCTTCCCTCTCCACCCACCCCCAAATCTTCACGAGCTCAGAACCCCCTGGGGGGGCAGAACCCCACTCGCAGAGTCCATCGCCCTACGTTCATTAGATGAAAATCAGAAAGGACAAATAATGCCAGGGGAAAAAAAAAAAGAAAGAAAGAAAAACCCTCAACGAACCACAAACATGTCTCCTCCCCCAGCACTCTCCCCCCCGAGAGTCTGGGCATTCTCTTCCAGACTCTTTCCTTGGGTGAGAAAAATGAAATTCGGTTCAAAAGAGTGTTTATGGAAAACAGATTCTGTGCCCAATGCCGGCTGAGCCAGGAGAGCTTAGCCCTGGGGGCGCCCTCCGCTGGGATGGGGAGCGGCAGTGGGGCCCCTTCCCCGCGTCCCCCCCCCCACGGGCCACGGAAGGGGGCCCCTGGCTCCCATCGACAGGTGCTCTCTCACCCCTGAAGGCCCAGGGCAGGTCCTGCTAGGTGTGGGGGAGAATCTGGGCCAGGCCCCTCCCGGCTCTGGTGGCCTCTGGCAACCCTCGGCCCAAGGACGAGGACGCATCCCTCCAATCCCCGCCTCTGTCTTCACACACCCCTTTGCGTGTGTGTGTGTCTTCTTGTCTCATAAGGACTCTCATCCTACTCCAGGACGGTCACGTCTCAAGAGCCTGACCCTGACGACATCTGCAAAGACCCCGCTTCCAAATCAGGGCATGTCCTGAGCTGGGCGTATCTTTTGGGGGGACACCACTCAACCTACTACACCAGCTGGTGGTGGGTGGCAGGAGGACCGGCGGGTTGCCAGGATGCGAGACGTTTCGTGATAAAAGCAGCCGGCCTTGGGCCAGCCGGACTGGTCAGCCACACGGGCGTTGAGTGGGGTCTTGGACCTTGGGTTTTATGTGGTTAGGGGTGGGCTCCTGCCCCTGCCGCAGCCCTGGCCGCCAACCTGCCCGGGTCAAAGGCACCCCAAGCCTCGCCTGTAGAACAGGCAGCCGGTGGGGGCGAGGGGGCCTGGAGATGGGGCCAGAGCCCAGGCCGCAGACGGGCACACGTCCGTCGTTCCCACGGGCACTGTGGGAGACACCGGGGCCTTTGGGAGCCTCCTGCCCAGGGCTAACAGTGCTCGTGGTGAAGTGGGAGGCTGGCATCGCCTCGGCAGAGCTGGCCTCTTCCTTGGCAGGCAGGATGCTTTTAAATCCCCAGAAGGGATTAGGTCTCCAGGGACAACCTTGTTCCGGGAGGAAAAGGACCAAATTACTCTCCACGCGGAGCCCTTTCCAGGCAGCCAGTTCCTGTGGGAGCGAGACCCAGCCCAGCTCCCTATCTCCGCCCCTGGGCGGGCTGGGGCGGGCTGGGGCTGCCCTCCCGGGGGTCCTGGGGGCCAGCCGGGGCGGAGCCACACAGCGGGCGGGGGCAGAGGGTGGGGGCCACCCCTGGAAGCTCCGCCCCGTCCTGGGCAGGGGTGGCACAGGGCAGGGTCGGGCGCCCGCAGACACACCTGCACCCGCGACCGGCAGACCCCGGCCCGCCCAGCGAGGGACGCCTCCGGGGACCCGTGAATCTCCTTGTCTGTACTTTACGACAGGGCCATACAGGCCCAAAGGTGTCGTGACCTGCCCTAGGTGAACCCCGGTGGGTCGGGTGAGACCCATGTGGCCCCCTCAGGGTTCTTCCCTGAGAGCTGCCGGCCCCAGGGCGGAGCTGAGGTGGGATCCAGGCGTGAGAGGGCAGCTGGGGGGCGCTGTCAGAGGGAGGAGGAGGAGGAGACGCCGGTGCCGCCCGAGGCAGAGAGGCAGTGCCCCCCTACCCTGTGGTCTGGGACCCCCCTTCCTGCAGCGTGGCGCCCACTCCGCTGGCCGCCTGCCCACCCGCTGCAGGAGGTCGCTGTCCTGGGCTGAGGGAGGCCCTTGGAGCCCTCTGCTTTCAGATCTGGGGGGCTCTGCTTTAAGCTCAGAATCTGGACCTGGTTCCGTCTGGTCTCTGCTCCTCTGGGTTGTGGGGGGCGGGGGGAGTGTGGGGGTGAGGCCACACAGACCCTGGTCTGCTGGACAAGGCGCTTCGTCCCCAGGAGGCTTGGTCCCTGCTCCTGGAGCTGGCCGGCCAGGGTGTGTGTGTGTGTGTCTGTGTGCGCGCATGTGTGTGTGCATGCATATGTGTGTGCATATGCGTGCACATGTGTCTCTGTGCGTGCGTGCATGTGCATGTACAGGCGCGCACACACATGTTTCAGTGAGTTGTGCACACGTGTGTATCTCTGTGTGCGTGTGCGCATGTGTATGTGCATGCGCGTGTACACACACGTGTGCGTGCATGTGTACACGTGTGCACGTGCACGTGTGTGTACATGCATGTGCGTGTGTCTGGGGGCTGGTATCCGATGAGCGTCACAGGGCGCAGGGCCTGCCGGAGCCTGTGAGCTAGAGGTGCCCACTGTGTGTGTGTTTCCTTCCTGGCTCGTGCCACCTTCTTAAACTGTCACTGTCCCCCAGGTCCCTGTAAGCTCTCAGAGAGGAGGTGCAGGGAGGTGAGGGCCGACTGATGGCCAAGACGCGGTGGCCATGTCCCCGCCCCGAAGCGCGGCGCTGCAGCCACCTTCCCTGCGCGTCCCCACGGGACGTCGCCTCCAGGGGTGGTGGCCTCAGCTCACTTTATAGGACTGGAAACCACGTTGCATGGGGGTGCCGTGGCAGGGCCTGCTTGGGCCCAGGCCCCCTGCCCTTCTTGCGCCCTTGTCACGACTGGCAGGCACCGCCCTGCAGACCGGGGCCCTGAGAGTGGTCTAAAGGCCTCCCCAGGACACTTCAGGTCAGGGGTCGAGCCTTCCCCCGAGGGGACAATCGCGAAGTCCACCTGTGGCTGCTGAGCTGTAGGCCCCCGCCCCGCCCTGTCTTAGGCATCCTGGTCTTAGCTTGGTCCCGAGGCAGGGGGCCCTGACAAGGATCAGAGGGTCAGCGAGGGAACCCCTGAGGCACGAAGGGGAGGGAGCCCATGGAGGTGTGGTGACCAGGTGACCACCGAGGGCGGCTAGAACTCCAGCTCACTGGGGCCTGAGGGAGACAGCGAAAAGGTCGCGCCTCCAAGTTCTGCTACCCAAGGGTGCGGGAGCTGGAGAACTGACCCACCAACTCCTTCCTGTTACCGCTGTGGGCTGCTCCTGGCGGACGGACGTTAATCTCCACTCAGCTTGATGGTGACATCCAGGCTCTGGGTGCTGAGAAAGCCCTCAGAAAAAGAAGCGCTGATGCTGGCACCTGGAAGTTCGACCATGCCAACCTACACTGCAATGGTGAGGACAAGGGGATATGGGATGGAATGTCTGGTGCCGCAGCAGCAATTTTATGTTCGTGAGGCAGTGGCCCAGAGAACAGCATTGAAGTCTGAGGTGAATAAGCTGCCAAGTTAACCTACCTCAGTTCCCCCGATTCAGGTTTCTTATTATGTGAGAATAGTGGTGTCTTTTCAGCTCAAGTCATTGCTAGTCACGTTTTCTGTTCCTTATAGTTGGCCGAGAGAGCACAGCCCTGCTGTTACTTCAATCTCAGACTTCTGGTCTCCAGACTGTGAGGGAGTAAATGGCTGCTGTTCTAAGCCACCGAGTGTGTGGGACATAGTGACAGCAAACCCAGATGTGGAGGGTGGGCTGGGCCGGGGGGCCTGGGTGGGGGCGGGGCTGCTCTGGAGGCTGCAGTGACCTGCAGTGGCTTCCTGAGGGGCGGGTGGGTGTGCATGCAGGCACGTCCGTGCGCCCGCGTCTCTGCTGGGCCTCGGGAAGGCTCAGGTTCTCGGCACAGGCGTTTAAACACCGACATCAAGGCCTCCCGAGAGGAGCCGGGTGGGCAGGGCTGCGTTGCAGACCAAATAAAGGCGTGGTGGCTGCTATTTTAACCCGGGGCCCCTGGCCAGCCTGTGTTGGCCCCTCCGCCCTGCGTCTGAGAAGCTGTGGGCCGGGCAGGTGTGTGTTGTGGCAGCAGCTGGCGTGGGCACGGAGAGAGCCCAGAGGTGGGCGGCTCGCCCACACACCCACTGGCTCCCACTGACGCTCTGCCCGGAGCTGTCTCTCTCCCCAGGAGCGGCAGCCACTGCGGCCCAGAGGGACCCTCCCGGAGGCTGTCGGCCTGGGGCCGGCTTCCTTTCCAGGATGTTGGCAGGGGTGGGGTGAGTCAGATTGCCGTGGGTTCCCCCAGCTGGGGGTGGGCAGGGGGAAGGCATGGCCTGGCCCGGAGACCCTCCCTCCCACTCTAAGCATCATCCTGCACCGGGCCGAGGGACCATCTACAGTCAGACATCTCTGGGCAGCACCTGAGGGCCTGGCAGGCCTGGACCCAGGAGGGCTCAGGGGCCCGCAGGAGACGCTGCTGGCGGTGGGGAGCTCGTTGGGGACTGTCACCCGGGATGCAGCCTTGTGGTCGCTCCATGTGGCCAGGGCTTCCTTGCAGCGTGGTGGCCCCAGCCTACCTGGGTTTCTCGCAGGGGACCGGCCTGTCCCAAACGAGCGAGCGGAGGGCCGTGTGGAAGCTGCGTGGCCTTTCGTGACCCGGCCTCGGCCGGACGCCTTATGCAAACTTCCTATTCCTTTGGCAAAGTGGTCCCGTGCTGCCTCGGTGCCACGGGAGGGGACTCAGCTGCCTCGTGATGGGGGTGTGTGAAGAAAGAGGGGACATGCTTTAAAACTGCCAGTGGCCAAGCGTTAATGGCCATCCACACCGACCCCCCTTCCTTGGTTGGCTGTGACTCTGCCGACTTCCCAGACAGATGGCCGGTCCCGTTCTTCCTGGGGAGGCCCTAACGAATGACCACACATGGTAGCTGGCTTAAGGCACGGGAAATGTCTCCTCTCACAATTCCGGGGGCCAGGAGTCCGAAGTGGAGGTGGTGGCAGGCCAGGCTCCCCCCGAGGGCTCTGGGGGAGACTCTGCTCCCAGCCCCTCCCAGCTCCTGGGGGCGGCCGGCGTTCCTTGGCTCGGGGACGCGTCCCTCCAATCCCTGCCTCTGTCGTCACGTGACTGCCGTCCCCCGTGTGCGTGCCGGTGTAGAGATTTCCCCGTTGCCATGAGGGCACCAGGCCCTGGATTCGGGCCCACCCCGAGAACCCAGATCTTAACTGCATCGCAATTATAATGGCCTAAATGACATCCACAAAGACCGTATTTCAGAAAAAAAAAAAAAAAAGCCACATTCTGAGACATGAATTTGGGGGGGACGCTACCCGAGCAAGGAGCTGAGGTGCCCACATCTCTGCTCCATGGCCCCTGGGTGGCCACCGACCTGCCCCCCGACTGTGAGTTTCTGAGGAGCCCCACCTGGCATCATGTGACACTTTCTCTGCCCGGCCCGGCCGCTCGGTCATCCCCCCTCGGGAGGGGGTCCTTGGCCACCTGCTCCTCCGCGGTCTGGGCCACCGGCCTCATGAGCCGGCTCCGCTCGGCCAGGCCCCCGGGCCTTTGCTCGGCCGGACAGCCTCGACCCAGAGACCCCTCGCTCACCTGCTCTCTGCGGCCACCTTCTAGTGCCACGCGCCCCTTGGTTTGGGGAGTGTGACGGGCTGAGTCGTGTCCCCTAAAATGCACACTGGCGTCGTCACCCCCAGGACCTCAGGAAGTGACCGAAGTTGGAGATGGGCCTTGTCAGGAGAGATGAGGACACACACACGCACACGCACATGCACACGCACACGTACACGCACACGCACGGGGGTGGACCGTGTGAGGACACGGAGGGGACGGCTGTCTGCATGCCGAGTGGGGACGAGGCCTCAGGACAAACAGCTCTTGATCCAGAACGGTGAGAAAAGTAACCGTCTGTTGTCGAAGCCGCTGAGACTGTTCACCCGCCCGAGTGGACAAGGACGGGGGTGCGGGGGACGAGGAGGTGGACCCGGGCCCTCGGGCAGGGGAGGATGGGACATTCTTACTGTGTATCGGGGACTCGTCAAGGGTGCTACAAACCCACAGAGCACGCCGGTGGCCCAGGCCGAGGGAAAGACCAGGAAGGGCTGTGCTGTGACCAGCGCAGGCCCCCGTCCCCCCTTCTACACGCGCCCGTTGGAAGCGTTACAGAAGCACGTACGATGTCCGCCATTAAAACCAAAACGATTTAAAACCCTCCTTTCTGCCCCCGCCCCGCCCCCGCGCCCCTGTCGTCAGCCCCCAGGGCAGGTTCGGGCTTTCCTGGCACATGTCCTGATCCCACAAACTCTCTCCTAGTGTCACGTCGTCTGCCTCGGGTCTGTCCCCTGCAGCACGCTGGGGCCCCCCGAGGGCAGGGACAGGGTGTGTGTCCAGTGGTCCAGGCCAGCCACGTGGTCCGAGCTTATCTGACTGGTGCTGGAGACAGGAAGGGCCAGGAATGGCTGATGTGCTGGTCCCCCGTGAGAGAGCTGGGTCCCCAAGGCTTCCGCCATCCCCGCAGGCCACAGCTGAGTCTCGGTGGCTTATAGAAGACCAGGCAGGGCTAGGTGACGGCTTGGAGTCCTGGCACACACAGCTCCTTGCTTCTGGTGGGGGACTGCGTGTCCCCCGGGGAGGCTTGGAAAACACTTGGCCTTGAGGAGGCCAATGGTGACAGTGCCGGTGGCTCTGGGACCCACGGAGGACAGCCCTGCCTCTACCCCTGCCCTCGTCCCGGCCCTTGGGCATCGAGCTGGCACAGCCAGGAGTTGAGAGCCCTGGAGGGCAGGCGTGGGAGGGTGTTGCCCCAAGGGGTGACACCAGGGGAAGGTGACATGCACGAGGCCCTGTGCCCGACACGCTAATGCTGCCCGTTTCACAGATGAGAAGGCTGAGCCTGACCAGGATCACCAAGGGGAAGGGACCGAGGCAAGGACGATCCCCGGTCACCCGCCTCGTATCCCAGCCCTGTCCCCCGTCCCTGGTGACTTCGGGGACCAGAACCCATTCAGGGCCCTTGCTGCTGCCAGCCAGACCCGGCTTCCGGGGTGTTCTGGGCCTCCGATGCCACCTCCGAATGACAGCGACTGGAGCTGACACATAATTTGTACCTTGAGTACGGGATCCGCTCGTTGCCAGAAGAGAACCGAAACCAGCCAGGAATATTTCCACGCTCGCAACAAAAACACCCGCAAAACGAAAGTTCGAATCAACGCCACGCGGCCCACCCAGGCATGAAGGGGAGGAGAGACACCTCGAGCCCTCTGCGCTGGGCTCCCGTGGCCAGAGGTGCTGGGCGGGCCCTGGCTCGGGGGTGGCAGGCTGGCACCGGGCAGCCCAGGGTTGTCACCTGGGCTGGACGCCTCGCCTGGCTCTCTCCCCTGCCCGGGCCCAGCATGCCACCCAGGAGCCAGGCGGGCCCTGCGGGGGGCCTCCGGGCCTTCGCACAGGCCGTGTTTGGGGGCTGGAATGCTCGTCTCTGCCTCGCAAACTTCTGTTCATCCTGGAAAACTGTCACCACCAAAGTGATGTCACCAACACAGTGATGTCACCACCACAGTGATGTCACCACCACAGTGATGTCATTCGTTCATTCGTTGCGTGGACATTCCCTGGAGTTTACTGGGCTGGGCATCGCGGGGGAGAGAGTGTATCACATCGACGGAAGGTCTGTGTCCCCAGAACCCCGATGTCGAGATGCTAACCCCCAGTGCGGTGGTGTTAGGGGGCAGGCCGTCAGGGTGGATTAAGTCACGTGGTCAGAGCCCTCCCGGGTGGGATCAGTGTCCTCCTAGCAGAGGCCCCGGTGAGCTCTCTCCCGCCTTCTGTCATGTGAGGACGTGGCCAAGGACCCGACAGCTACGAACCAGGCAGTGGGCCCTCACAGGCCACGCAGGCCACGGATGCTCCCAGCCTGGACCTCGGACTTCCCGTCTTCGGAGCTGTGAGAGAGACATTTCTCTTGCTTAAGCCGTCCTGTGTCTGGGAGGGTGGCCTGAGCTGACTGAGACGGCCTCGTAGGCTTGTAGGGGTGACAGACTCGTGGGAGACAGTTTGTGACAGGGGTGGTGGGGGTCGCCGAGCGAGAACGACACGGCCAGAAGGGTCTGAGTTCAAGTCCCTCTTCATCACCCTTCAGCCATGTGACCCTGGACAAGCCACTTCCCTGTCTGAGCCTTCCCCGTTTTCCCCGTCATAATAAGGGCCCCCTCGGAGCCCCGAGGTTCCAGCCACCCGCATGGAAACGGAGAGGCAGCGACCTGTGTCACACGTCCTGTGACACCGCGGTGCTCGGCCCCTCACTGCACCCAGACAGGCCGTGTAGGGCGGGGGGCTCTGGGGTGTGAACTGGCTCTGGGACAGGGCACAAGGTGACAGGGTGTTGCAGGCTGGATTGTGTCCCCTAGGGTATGACAGGCCTGACCCCTGGCGCCTCAGAACGTGGCCTTACTGGGAAATGGGGTCACCCGTTTCTGTGACCCGCAGCAGAGTAGGGTGGGCCCTAATCCAACACGACGGGGGACCCCATCACAAGGGGAGACTCAGAGACACAGACCGCCACATACGGAGAGGTGGCTGGCCGTGTGAAGACAGTCACCGGGAGGACAGCCACCGGTGACGGAGGCAGGGGCCAGGGTGACGCAGCTTCAAGTCAGGGAACCCCAAGAGTTGCCTCTGCCACCAGAAGCTGGGTGTGGTCAGAGTCTCCATCACGGTCCCCAGGACGGAACCGCCCCTGCTGACACCTTGGCTTTGAACTTGTGGCCTCCGAAGCCGTGAGAGAGTACAGTTTCCATTGTCTAAAGCCACCCAGTTCCCGGCCGTGTGCTATAGCAAGGCCCAGGAAAGCAATAAGCTCGGCCTCAGGCCCGCGCTGGTCAGGAAGCTTTGGGGTGCTGGCTTGAGGGCCCGGCTGACCACCGCCCATGCAGCGCTAGAAGGGGAGTCAACCTTTCCTGAGTACCCCCATCCTTCCTCAGTACCCAGCCCTCATCAGTGGGGGGCATGAGACGCCCCTCAGCACCCCCTACACCTGCTAGTGTTCAGAAAGGTGAGCCTCTCGGCCACGGTCTGCACAGCCAGTATGGGAACACGCACCCTCACTGGATCCCTGGAGAGGAGATGCATTCAGCCTCACTCTGCAGACAGGTAAACTGAGGCTCAGAGATGGGAAGTGGCTTTGCAAACACCACACATTAAGTGGGTGACAGGCCAGGTTGGCTGGCTCCACAGTCCAGCCTACTCCCTTCTGTGGTCATCCAATCAGTCCCCACCAGCAAGGGCAGCCCGGCCACCCCCATGTGACCTGGGTAGTCACAGAGCCCCTGGGGCCTTTTTCACACAGCTCTGAGAAGTGTTTTTGTCCCGTGCTCAGGATGCTGGCTGAGGTGGGGACCTCCTGGGGCTGTCCTGGGCTGGGCCATCTACTCTGCAAAAAGTGGCAGGAGCCTCTTTAGAGCATGGTGGCCTCAGGCGGCTCAGGGTTCCACGTGTGAGCGTGAGCGTGAGTGTCCTAGCACAC
>PVKZ01006995.1:0-27750 GCA_004027375.1 Macroglossus sobrinus | reverse complement strand
TCTCTCTCTCTCTCTCTCTCTCTCTCTCTCTCTCTCTCTCTCTCTCTCTCTCTCTCTCTCTCTCTCTCTCTCTCTCTCTCTCTCTCTCTCTCTCTCTCTCTCTCTCTCTCTCTCTCTCTCTCTCTCTCTCTCTCTCTCTCTCTCTCTCTCTCTCTCTCTCTCTCTCTCTCTCTCTCTCTCTCTCTCTCTCTCTCTCTTTCTCTCTCTCTCTCTCTCTCTCTCTCTCTATCTATCTCTCTTTGCTGCCTTCAAGATTTTTTCACCGTCTTTCATTTTCAAGTTCAACTGTGATGTGTCATGACATGGTCATCTTGGGATTCATTCAATGTTTTAATTTGTAAGTTTACATCTTTTGTCAAATTGGGGACGTTTTTAGCCATTGTGTTTTGGAGTGCTTCTCTGCCTCTCTCTCTCTCTCTCCTCTCCCTCCATCTCAACCTCTCATTCTCTCTCCTCTCCCTCCATATGTCTAATTGTCATTACACAATGTTATTTTCTCCCAGACCTCTGAGGCTTTGTGCATATCTTTTTTCAGTTATTATTGTCTCCTTGTTTTTCAGATTAGGTCATTTCTCTTCTTCTTTCTTCTCATTACCCGAGTCTTTTCTGCATCTCCTGCACACGGCTCTTTCTTTACGTCATCGGGTTTCTTATTTGGGTTCTTGTATTTTTAAATTCTAAAGTTTCCATTTAGCTCTTTGGTAGATTTTCTGTTTTACTCCTGAGACGTTCTGCTTCTTGGTTAATACTTTGCATTTTTGAATAGATAATGTTTGTAAATTTTGTAATGTTTGTCATTGCTCATTGAGGCATTTTTAGGAGAGCTTCTGTAAGATGTTTGCCAGATCACTCTAATATCAACATCAGCTTGGTGTTGGCGTCTATTAATAGCCTTTTTCTTTCAGTTTTGAGTTTTCAGTTTGAGATACTCCCGGTTCTTAGTATAATGGGTGATTTTCATTTGAAACATGGATACTTTGGGTATTACGTTATGAGACTCAGGATCATATGTAAACTTTCTATTTTAGCTAGCGTCTATTGTAGCTGGAGATCATCTCTGAGAACTGAGATTAGATGGAAAGGCTATTTTAACTTTTTATTTTATATTTTCCTGGATTATGTGTTGCATTGATCACAATTACTTTAACTAGATTTAAATTTAACTTAACATTAATTTAAATGTAAGTACTTGAAATGATCATTTTAAAACTTTAAACTCAAATTTTTCATTTCAATGTGTCAGAATACAATCATTCTGACCATATCTATGTAATATAATCCCCCCAAAATGAAAAAAAAACAATTAAATAGATAAATCTGACTATACTATACCAAATAGCAGCTTCCTTGTTTTATGTTATTTTAATTTTTTTTCACTTTGTTTACAAAATTTAGCAGTACTACCCGTGTCGATCAGCCTTAAAATTTAAGTTTGCTATCATATTTGGAAGGGACTCAACACCAGATTCTCGATTATAACAAATTCTCAACTCTTGGGACAGAGACTAGTTCTTTGCCCTTGGCAATGACAAGCCAATGCTATTTTTGCTGCTCTGTTGGACACCGGGGAATTCAGAGGCCGTAGAAAACAACTTGAGCCTCCCTCGGCAAGACGAATGCAGGATAAAATTCTCAGACTGACTTTTCTCTGGCCCCTGGCGCTGCAGTCACTCGGCAGAGTGCTCCAGAAGAAAGGTCTGCCAACCCTAACAAGGCGGAGAAGATCACAGAAGGGCTCAGATGCTTGGCCGGGCTCGCTGATGTAACAGCTTCTTTACAGAGGATGTTTTTAGTTTTGATCTTTTATCCCAGAACATGAGTTTTCTTGGAATAGGACATATGAATGTGGGTGGGCCTACTCGCTTCCTACGCGCTCTCTCTCTCTCTCTCTCTCTCTCTCTCTCTCTCTCTCTCTCTCTCTTTCTCTCTCTCTCTCTCTCCCTCTCACCCACACCCTCGTTCATATTCTTCATTCTTCGTCTCCAAGCGTTTGCTTTCCTCTGTGGACCTTGCTGTCCGCCCACTCCCCTCGGAGCCTTCCTCTCTGGCTCTCTCTTCACTCCCATAAATGGTGTCCTCCATCCCAGACCCCGCAGTGGATTGAGTCCCTTCAGGCTACTCTCATTCAGGCATCCCGATGACCAAAATAAACAAGCAGCGAAAATAGTCTTCCTAATTGTTTAAACATCTTACGGATCAAAAGAGGCCAACAGTGGCAAAAATGGGTCATCGTTAAATGACGACTTTCGAATATCCTCTACTCTTCCCCAAAAAGGTCAACAAATCCACAGCGTTTCTGACAACTGAGCTGAGTCCGACTAGGACACAGTTTCAGCATTTTGACACCATTTTTATCTCTTTTTTTTCTTCTTGTTTCCCACTTGGCCAAAGATATGCTATGAAATTACGTTCTCAAGGATTCTATTCCGGTCACTGCAATCCAGACTCAGAGAGCAGGGTGTCAAGAAGTGAACCTCATCCCTCATCACCGTCTGTCCACCGACCATCTCCTCGGACTCCTCGCAGTTTGCGTATAAAGCAAAATGTAGGTTCTGCAGAAGAGAAAGCTTTGGAAGCTCACTGGCTGTGAATCCTTTGGCACGTAACCTCCACTCTTTGTGCTTTGGGCTCCTTGCAGAATTAGAACCAATGGCAGATATTACAACTCTCTTCTCCTAGCTACATGCTAGAAGTTCCCTTCCCTCCTCTTTTGGAAGTTGTCCATATAACCTGCTTCGTCCAATAAATGTTAGCAGAAACACTACGCATCTCTTTCGAGCAAAAGCTAAGAGCCAGGTCATAGAAACATATTTCAGGATGGAATCATTGTCGTCCTGTGTCCTCGGATGACCTTAACGAGCCGAGCCCCCTCAGCCACCCCTGATATAATGTAACCAATCCACAGTAACATGTACCTCCTAAGCCACTGAGGTTGGAGTTGTTTGTTACACGTCATAACCGAGCTCATCCTGACTGATACACTCCTTGCTTATAAAATGGCATTGATGATAACACATAGCAACACCCACACCGTTGCTCTGAAGGTCGAATGAGTGACTCACACGCAGCATTTGGGCACAGTAAGTGCCCAGTGACAGCTGGTTATCGTTACTTCTATGAGACACCTCAGGCCCCCCGAATGCATGAGGAGAAGTGGGCCAGCGACCTTCCTTGAGGATGAACTTTCAATAGTCACACCAGAGGCTTAAGGCAGCACCACTCAGAGTCCCTGTCCCTGGATATTCCCCTGCCTTCCCCAGCCCTGTCTCCTCTCCAGTAACCGGCCTCCACTTTCTGCACACGCTGGCCCACCTGAACGACTCACCCTCAGTACAGAAATAATCTCCTCTACATCTCCACCTTCTTCGGATGTCTCCCCAGACCACTCCCGACGCACACAGATTACCCCACATTATGTCACAAACCACACTGTCAACACAGGTGTCCTTAGTACACACCATACGCATCCATTGCCCCTTAGGTTCACTCAAAAAATATCTTCCATTCGTTTCATCATTGTTCCTAAGAGACAGGAACCACGTCATCTATTTTTCTGAGGTGGTTTCTGTTTCTCTTACAGTTTCCATATTGCCCCGACTTGGTCCCACGATCGGGCCGGGCCGTAGGAAGCCTAACCTCCACCCCTTAGAGCCTGCAGCCGAGGCCCGCCTGCAGGGGATGGACGCTCAGTCAGTGTGTTTTGCAAAGAGGAAGCAAGTCCTCCTTCACCTAACTCAGGACTTCTTACCATTTGAACGTGTTTTATTATGCGGTAGGTGTCAAGCATGGCTTCGAGAGCCCCCTATGGCTCGTCATTTAGCTCGCCTAATTACAGTAATTAAGAAAGTCCACAGTCCCCTTGCTGACTGACAGCATCAGTGGGTCCATCATCTGCATTCACCAGAGGAGCAGCGGAACGGAACGTAGCATAACACACTTCCACAGCACGGCCAGCTCTTTCCGCAGAAGCGTGCTGTGTAGACAGACAGGCCCCTGTGGGTACTTCCTGCCCAAGGGTAAGCGCGAGCTTTCTCAGAGCAAGGAAAAGGCAGCGATGGGATGCGATGACTCAGTACCCTCCCACGGATCATCTGCTTGTTGGTCTGTTTGGTCAGCAACCCTGGCCTGGGCAGCCCACCGGAGAGCGGATCGGGAATGGGGCGGCCGGTGGGGATCCAGAGGCCACTGCCAAACCCGACTTCAGACTCACTCACACTTCTGCTTTGTCTTTTAAATAGGCGAAGCGCTTGGTGTGTGTTCGAGGGCCCAGGGGCGGCTCAGCGTGTGGGGCGCAGAATCCCTTTCACTTCCACCTTGTCTAGCTTCCCAGAAACCCGGCCGGCCGAGCGCTCTAAGCCACAACAAAGAGATGCCCACTTAGCAAGCTGACCTCCTCCGTTCGTCGCCACGGGAGCTTCTGCCTTTTCAAGATGGAGAGAAAGGACATCTCCATCCACCTGCTTTAGGCCTCAGCTAGTTCCCGCTTAGGCGTGAGTGTTCACAGGGAAATGAGAGCCCCAGGCAGCGCCAGCCTCATGTTAGACGATCCCTTCACAGGTGTCCCTACAGGGAAAGTGACTTACGAGAGACCCACCCCTTCCCGTCGGGGAGGCCCCCTCCCCTGGAGTCTCCACACTTCTTTTTCGGTTAATGAAGAGAACCGATCATGGGCATGATCCCTCTCCAAGGAAGGGATCAAGCAGCTGGACTCTCCGTGCATTTGTGACTGCGAGAGACACAGACGAGGACAGAAATGGGCTTTCGCACTGCCCGTCCGTGCGACATGGAAGTTACTGTCTCCTGTTAACAAAACTTAAAAAGTTCCCTTGCAAGTAAACATATATGTACTGATCAAATGTCCTCTTTTATTACAAAGTGAGAATGGAACGCAGTAAAACAAAACAAAACAAAAAACAAAAACAAAAAAACACACAAAACACAAAACAAAACAAAACAAGACAAAAACCCTACAGGATTCACATCTATGAAATCTCTAATCGAATTTCACGTCCTTACCGGCTCCTTCCTACTCTGCCCTCTCTACAATAATGCCATTACTTCCTATGTCCTATCGCTACGTTATTTACAGGATTTTCCATTATCTGAAATTATTTTCCTGATCTACTGGTTTCTTCATTTGTCACTTTTTCCCACCACTGAGCCCCACAGGCAGGAAACGTCCTTGGAACAGTCCCAGCATGAAGCACGTACTCAGCAAACACAGGCAAATTCAGACGGAGGGCGGGAGAGATGCTTGCCTGCCCGCAGGAAATTCTCTCCTACAGGGAAGAAACTATTAACGATGACTAGCATTGGGAATAGAAATTCAAAAATAGGTACAATCTTTAGTTTTCATTGCATATCCCTTCATATTTGAATTTTTACCATGGAGTTGTATTATTTTTTTTCCCACAGTAAAACTATTTAAAAATAAAAAAGAAAATTCAATATTGGACTACGCAAAAATTTTAAATTTCACATGGTGAAAAATGGCATAACAGAAGGTAAGTAATGGATTAAGGAGAAAAATTATTTTGGAATGAAGACAGGCTGGTATAATTCTTAATAGACAAGGGGCACCTAAAAATTAATTGGAGAAAGATAAGTTAATGGAGAAATGGGCAGATGATGTGAATAGGTAATTCAGAGGAATGAATTTCCAGGAAGCCAATAAATCAGTGACAACATATTTAACTTCATGGATGCTTAGAGAAATGTGAATTAAGAGGAAATACCATTTTTCCATTCATTCGCTTGACAAAAACTAAAAATAATCAGTACTAATGAGAACACAAAGAAATGAGTTTCTCATTTATTGCTTGATGCAGGGGTGAAGAAAAGGCGAATAAATTACTATGATCTCTTTAGAAAGTAATGGTGCAATATGTGTCAAAAGTTAAAATGTATATGTCCTTTGACCTAGCTATCTTATCATTCAAACTCTCTGCTATAAAATTAAAACCTCTACTTACCAAAGTATATTTTTGAATATTAGTGGCAGCCCAAATTTTAATGACAAAAAAAACACAGGAAGTAAAACTAAAATGTATCAATAGAATGAACGCAGGTTGAACAAATTTCACATAGCCACATAGTAGAAAAATGTAAATATATTGAAAAAGAGCATAATCTTGATTGACTAGAGAACTGGTAAGTCTATTTCCTGTGTCTACTAGTTTGTTGATTTGATTCATCACCTGGGAGAGAAACCAGGTAAAATAAAGGACACCCAGTTATATGTTGATTTCAGAGAGACCATAAATGATTGTTCTATTACGAGTCTGTTGCAAATATTGCACGGGTCCCACAGGTCCTATTTACTGAATCTGGGGACCCTCCCCGGAGGGGACTGTTCACCTTCTCACTCCCATCCCTGGGAACCTCTTCATTCTCCGTGTTAACATGCTTCGTTCACAAACGACTTAGCTCCTCTCAGGCATCAGCCACAGCTCCGCCCCCCGTTAATTCTCAGCAACTTAGAAACGGTCACTCGGTAATCGAAAAATGCAGTCTAGTTGTCTTCCTAAGTAAGTTCCATCAGGCGTGCAAGAAGGCGGCCTTGCTCAAACTCACTGATGACAAGAAAACGGGTTAATTGATGATAGATCGTTTCTTCTCAGC
The DNA here is from genome assembly GCA_004027375.1 of Macroglossus sobrinus. Classification (NCBI taxonomy): domain Eukaryota; kingdom Metazoa; phylum Chordata; class Mammalia; order Chiroptera; family Pteropodidae; genus Macroglossus; species Macroglossus sobrinus. The sequence goes on along the minus strand of PVKZ01006995.1, from coordinate 21,129 downwards.
AATGTGGGCAAGCATTTACTTAGCTCTGTTATTGCAAAAAATAAAACAAAACAAAACAAAAAACAAACAACAACAACAAAAATAAAAATGAAACAAAAAACACTCTTCCCAAACCTGGGAACCCCTGATAGGAAGTGGTAATCGGCAGTGATGAGGTTTGCTTACTCTGTAAAGAGTTGAGTTGAATCAGAAGGGTGTAAGACCTACACTGGCCAGCTGCCGACGGAGACGTGCTCCACACCTCACCTGCTGTGATCGTGCTCCCAGTTCGTTCCCTGGAGCTCACGCAGAGTCACTGTCAGGTAGTGGTGGCACATTGCAGTAAGCCATCATCTCCACGCTCTTGTTGGGTCTTGCCGTGACCAACAACACACAATTCCAACCCTGGAAGCACTCGGCTTCGTGCGACCCTTATAGGTGCCCACGAGACAGGGCTGGTCCTGACAACAGGCGGAGGGAACTGTCTGTCTCTGTCACCACACGGATGGTCTAGTGAGCTAGTGGCTGCTCTCCCTCTTCCGATGGGCGTTGCCGTTAGTTACCAGTCGACAGACTATATTCCTTAGAAAGACTAACTAAAAAGTGAACTACGTTTCTTTGACTCGAACACAAAATTAAGAGAATTATTGGTTAAAGGAAGGAGAAGAACGGATAGGAGGTAGAAAAGTTGGAAGGGCGAAGAGAAAAAAATAACACGGATGTAAAAACGGAACCTCAGTATGAACAAGATGTTTGACCACGTTTGCACGCACTGCCCCTCCTCTGGGCTCTCGTGGTGTTCAAGCCGGTCCTAAATACCAATAATCACATCAGCTCAGATGGCGCACATCGGCTCAGATGAGAGCATGATGTGAAATAATTGATATTTAGCAAAATGTAGACTGGGTATTTCTAATATGAGGTAATATGGATGGTTTTAATTTTTCTGTTTATGATTTCTAAATTTTCCATTTCTAAGTAGATATGAGTTACTCTGTCACTGGAAATATATATATATATTTATATATACACACATATATATACACACACACACACATATACATATAATATACATACACAGACACACACACACGCTACTACTTCGTAGTGGTGCTTTTGTGTCATGTGCTACTTCAAAGACCCTCTCCCCTGGGACTGCTTTCTCAGGACCTGCTCAGAAAGGTCATGGTTTACACCCTAGTCAGACTCATGGGCCCGTGCCATGCGGAAAAGGAAAATTCAGCCGCCCGTAGAATTCCCGCACAGTTTGGGAGAGACGTCTGAGGTTCAGTAGGAGAAAGACAAGAAGTTGAAGAGAAGCGACACTTAGTCCCTGAGAACACTGTACGTTTAGGCCGAATTTCTAGTTTATCAAGGGCGGGATTGAGCACCGTGGATGAGAGCTCAGTATCAGACTCAGAGAGACTTGGACTCTGACCCCAGCTCCACCGCCTCCTCCCTCTGAGCATGAGATGCCGTCTCTATAAATCTCGATTTCCTCATCTATACGGTGGACAACAATCACACCTATTTTCAAAGGGGCGGAGGAGAATTAACCCATGTAATGCAGTGCCCGGCACACAGTAGGTGCTCAGCGAATGCCGGCGTGGCCTCGTCGTCAGGCGTTATCACCCCCGTTTTACTGATGACATCATCAGACTTGAAGTTCAGTGACATTGGGAGTCATATAAGTAGAAAATCTGACACTGGAACCCCCATCTCCCAGTGCCATATCCCACACTTTTCCTGCTATGCGCTCCTAACTCACTGTGAAAAGCAAAACTTTCCTAATCCCGTTACTGTGACCCAAAACACAGCGGCAGCTCTGGTACCGGACACCCAAACGGTACACGGATCCCACCCAGTGGGATTAACTATGTGATCGAATCAAGATTTAAAGTACAAACGTGATCACGTCAGCCTCCTCCTTCCAGTGTCACCTCCAAGTGGGGCCAGCGAACCCATTATTTGTCAACTGCTATCGTCCCGGCTCTTGCTGGCGTGACGATCGACCTCTCCGGCCGCCCTTAGAACACGAGCAGCTGTTACGTCTTCACGCCGGGGCCTCTCGACACCCCCACACTCCCTGCTCTCACCCTCTTGCCCGACTCCATCCTTCCCTTCCAGCCAAACAGAATGAGCTCAGCCGTTCTCTGCGAGCCCTGTCCTGACCTTCAGCTCGCCGTCATGTACTCACACGGCCCGCTGCTCTGTCCTCCACCACGGCACGCAGACCAAGCAACGGGATGAGACGTCCCCGCCTGATGCGACCTTGACGTCCTTATCTTCAGGAATCCAAGCTATCCCTGTCTTCCCACCAAGGGAGCGCTCAATCCATTTTTAAACTGATGCCTACATCTCCAGAAAGTTGGTGATCGACTGACTTCTTTCGTGCTCGTGTTCAGCTGCGTGCAGCTGAGGTGTGCTCTCTGGGCGGGCCGGGAAACCTAACTACCATTTATAAATGTGTTTCTATGGGAGAATGTACCGGCAACTGCCAGAGAAAGACTTACAAACGGAGCTTGGAACAGAACCCGTTAGTCGACGAAAGATGGACTGCATTGATGTCTTCGCATGGCTGCTAGCTACAAAACTGGCCTGTCACCTTTTCCCTTCTGGGTGGGAGGGAGTCCAACAGAGAGAACATAAATATACCTCTGACGCTAAGCATTCGCTGATTACCTTTATGGGTATTTCACAAACACTCGTGGGCTGGATACCTTGGCACGGACTGCAGGCATCCGTCCCAAGTCATTCTGAGACATTGCTTTTGTTTTCTGGGCTCGTATGGATGGGCTCCTCTTTAGGAAAACCTGACCTTTGGAAATCTAAACGTAGAAACCAGAGCCATGCAGGAGTTGTGACTCGGGTCCCAGAATGATTGTTCACGTTAGAGATTTAGCAATCAAAACGTGATCATCTCAGTCCTAGCGGAGACGCTGAATGTAAGGACGGAATGAAGGCTTGGTTATGTTTTGCAATCGCGAGCACTGCTTTTTTGAAACACCATCCCTCACTCCTCCCCGCCGGGGCCTTGTTGTTGTGGCATTGCGACTCTCCGTCTACCAAGCATCACAACCAAAAAGACCCTCTGAGAAGGAAGCAGCTGTGTACCTTCTGGAGCGTAACACCCCTGGCTCAAACCCGACGCTGAAAATTTACAGCCCTTAAAATACACCGTCCTGTGGTGTTTGTAACCAGGAGGCCCCCTCTGCAGCTGAGGGAGGAGGGTTGCTAAGATGTTAGCGGCCCAAAGGGGCCGGTGGGGGAGGAAGGGGACCCCTCCTTCCCTGGGAGGAAATGAACCCAGAGATTATCAGCGGATGATATCATTAAAAAAACTCAGAGACCACGCTCCACGTTTTATAACACTACTGAGGAAAACAGCTCATTTATATTGGATTTCCTGTCCTTTTTTTTTTTTTCTTAATAAGGAGAATCGCGTATCTATGAGTCATCATAATTATGATGGATGTGACAGGACATTTTAGTGTGATAATGCATATGGCTTTTTTTTTAAAGGGCTTATAAACTACAAGAGTTGCCTGTTTCTTAATTTATTGACAGAATAGTAAAAGGATGAGTGGACCTGTTCTCCCCATTTTTCATAGTCCCTGAAATGGCTTTGACTATTTTCAGTAGGCGTATATCTCTGTTTAATAGTACCATACAAAAATTAATAAATAGGGAAAAAGCACCACGGGAATAGGCCGTAATAAAGACAAATGGAATCCATATTTCAAAAGTTGGCCAGAGCTAACAGATACGCTGTTATTTTTTTTTTATTATTTGGTCATAAAGTGTTCGGTATCCAGAGTCATGTCTTCCCTTGTTATTTCTCTCGTCTTGAGTAAGAGCCATAAACACTTCGGCAAACAGAAAGTAACCGAATGTTCCCTTAGCATGGCTGAAGTCTTTTTATGAAGTACGACTTAACGCTGAAGTAGCATCATCCCGTTTCAGTGAGAGGGTTCGTTTGTTGTTTAGAAAGACCACTTACAGAAATATTCTTTGGAATTTCACAACCGCAAATTCGTCCTTACTGAGTTTCCAGGACGTAGGAGCCATACTGAAAATAACAAAGGGGCGGGATGACCAGTACAAAGATGGAGCTATTTTTCAAAGAACAGGAGCAAACATCCACAACAAGATAAAGAACCGTGTCTTCAAAGCTTTATCACCAAAGCAAACTTAATACCTGCAGTGGACTTTAAGGCCAGTATGCAAAAAAGCCCTCCATTGATTGGCTCCTTATCCATTGCCAACAGATCTACGATCTTCTCCCATCTCATATTATTGTGGATTGGGACAACTGAGGCCAACGCCTGAGATAGAACAGACCAGGGATGGTGTCTGGGGAATAGAAGATCCTCCAGACAGCAGGTTTAGAAACACGGGCATTAATGACATACACTCATCCATAGCTAGAGGAGGCCCTATAATCTGTGGTCAGTACAGCCTCTGCTTGGATTGGTTTTCCCAGGAGTGGGTCGGGTACCAGGGTCAACCACACTCCCCCACTGGTCTGGTCTGGGATGATCCCCTATGCCTTCTCTAGGGACTGCTGAAGCAACTTCCCCCCGGAGACTAGACCAACCCATCATCCTCCTCGACTCTGTGGTCTGACTCCCTGCTCATCAGCCACAGGGAAGACAGACGGACAAAACCTCGAGAAAAGGGGAACCCTGGTCTCGAATGGAATAAAAAGAAGTTGCGACTCAAGTGAACATGTAGAGACAGCTAGTCAACCAATGTGACACATGTAAAAAAAAAAAAACAAAATTCCTCCACAAACTCACTGACTGTGAGGAAAAATCCAGATCTGGTCAAAGAAATGTTTCCTCGTGAAGTCCCAACTCTCCCATCAGAGAATGTGTCCTCAGACTGCAGGTTGCTGACGACACACCGGTAGAGAAAAATGATCAGCAGAACGGATTCCTCTATCGGGGCCAATCGATTGCCTGAGATGCACTTGCTCCCTGAAAATCGCTAATACTCGTGACGAAACAATAACCTCGACTTCACAAGGTGGAGTGACGCTCATGTCATCATAGACCTTTCTTGGGAAACCGAATGCATTCCATCCTCGGGTCGGTACCCCCCAATAATCACTTCGTCCATGGATAAGGGAGTCTTCTCAACTTGACACAGAAATCGGTCCCATAGCTGGGTCCGAGTTCATCGCGGGCTCATCCAAAACCGGTTCCCGTGGGACGGTAACGCGTACACCATCTGTGCGTGGCGTGGAGTCCCAGCTGCTCGGGACGCCTTGGCTGGGTGTGCGAGGGTGTCCTCCAGGAAAATGCATATCAGGCTCTGCCTGCGCCTAATGAGCACAATTAGCCTCGGCCACCGCATTTGAATTATTAATGCTCCCTAATAGGATGGATAGATAAAGTGTCTCTGGAGCAGAGCTGTTTGCGGTTCTGGTAAAGCTCACGCCACATTTCATTTAAAAGTTCATCCTGAAGAGAGACAATGCTGGCATTGTGTTAACTCTGCTTTCCAACGGGGCTGTCCTAGGCTCTTCTTCATCTTTATCTGCAGTAATAGAACACGAAAGGATGGGCGAGGGGGGGGGCGGGGGGTGGGGGGGAAGGGGGCGGGTATCAAGTGCTGGATAATATCTTTCTCAGAAACGAGAGCAGACGGGTCACAACATTTTTAAACAACGATAGTGACATTTATTCTATCAAAGCCATTTTCTGTTTTATTTGGAACTCTGGCGCCTTCTTTTCCCCCCCACGTTCCCATAACATGACAGTAATTACAGCCATCAAGATGTTCCCTGGAAGATAGCGCTCCCAAATCCAGCTGCGGCCGCCTCGCTGTCCCATCGCCGGAGCTCAGAGTGTGCGCATTACATCACGGGGTCGTTTATTTTAAAAGCGCTTTAAGAATGTAACGATAGTAATTGCAGACGGGGAAAATTAATGGGCGACGTGGCTGGTCTGCAAATTCCATTTGTAAAACACTCCCGCGGCTCAAGAAGAGAGTGCTTTCTTGTTAACAGGGGCTTTAAAACACAATTTGGAGGATGTGTTAAATAAACTCTGTGCTAAAGTCTTTGTCAGCCGGGCCCTCTGTGGACGCATTTTCCTCTCGCTTTACCACGAGCCCACCGCACGACCCTCCCTGGGAGGGCACGGGATTCTGCAGAGAGGCAGAGGCAGAGGGGGCACGTTCTCGGCTACGGCCGTGGGGCAAAGACAGGTTAAGTGGGAGAGCTGGTCTCGGGCCAGTGAGCACACACACACACACGCAGTGTGTAAAGCTGACCCAGCTGTGGCTGTGTAACCACTCAGATGCCTGGGTCGGGGCTTCTGGAGGGTCCCGTGGTCGCTGATGGCGCGTGGTGGACACCGAGGCCGTGAGCACGCGCATCCCGGTACCCACACGGCACGGGCTGTGTGTCCTTCCTCGATGCTGCTGCTTCTGCGTTCCTTACATCACCCACCTTCCTTCCTGTCTGTGATTCAGCAGAAACAAAACCACCTCCTCAAAGCGAAGGCTTTCCAGATCCTGTTCACGATGGAACAGCCTGCTCAAAAGGCGGCAGTTTGGTCCTGCGAGGTTGCCAAGGAGACCCCAGTTGTTTGCAAAGTCTCTGAGCATAAAGAGCGGACTGAAATTGATGAGGCTTTCTTCACCTGAATTTGAATAAAACGGCAAAAAAAAAAAGGGTGGGGGATTAACTGAGGCTGGAGCAGAGGCGAGTCGGGGAGAGGGAAGAGCGGGAGAGGTGATTCCTGGGGTGACGCAGGGGACAGTGCTGACCGCGAGGCCTCTCGCCATCGGAGAACTGCAGCCTTTCTCTGAGTTAGGTGGGGGACGCTTCGGAGATCTCGCCTAGAGACTGACAGGAGCTGTGTGTGTCTTTGATGATGATCTCCCTGCCCACTCCCTTGAGAAAAGATGATGGAGGGATGGGCAGGGGGAGGTGGGGAGACCACTCAAGGAATCTATTAGAATAATTAAAATGGGCCATGTCCACGCTTGGACCAAACGAACAGCCGTAGAGATGCTGAAAAGTGGTTGCATCCTGCATCTCGTTGTGCAGATGAAGCCTGCGGGATTTCTTGCTGGGAAAGAGAGGGGTAGATTTGAGGCCAACGTTTTTTTGGCCTGAGCAACTGAAAAAAAAATGAACAATGCATCGACAGAGACCGAGCAAGGGTTTGAGGGGGGCCGGGTGATGACGACCGAGCGTTTGAGGGGGAGATCAGGAGGTGACCGTTGGCCGCGTACGTTTAAAATATATAACTGACATCCAAGGAGAGGTCTAGAGGAGGCAGTGGGTGGACGTCTGAGTTCGGTGGTCCTCAGCATGGCGGGTACGTAAAGCCAGGAGACTGGATGAACTCAAGAAGGGATGGTTATCCACACAGAAGGAACTGACCGAGCCCTGGGAACCGCAGCGTCCAGAGGTCGAAGGGGAGAAGCATGCGGATGACCCCGAGAAGAAACAGCTAATGAGTCTGGAACGAAACCAAGAGAGCGTGGCATCGGGACAAGTGAAAGTATTTTCAGGGTCAGACAGTGCTGATATGTCGCCGGGATTAGCCAATGGAAGCTCCCGGCGAACTCGACAGGAGCGGGGTTAGTGGGACGAAGGGGACAAGGTCTAGTCCGGATGGATTTCGCAGAGCATGAGAGAATTGGAGGCAGCGAGGAGACGCGAGACGTTTGAGGTTTTTTTCCGCTAAGAATAGCAAGGAAATGGGATGCTGGTTGGGGAGGAGGGTAGAGGAGGCCGTCAAAAGAAAGATATTTTTAATAAGCATAATAACGGCATGTTAATAAACTGATTGAAATGACCTGGAAGAGAGACAGATGACTAGATAATAGAGAGAGAGAGAGAGAATTGCAGGAGCAGCGACTTGATGTCGCGTGGACGGGCCCTTGCCGAAGGGGACATTCTGGCTGAGAGAGGCGTGAAGGCAGCTCGCTGACGGTGACAGGCACGAGGAGAGACTGCGGGTGCCGGGGGCCACTCCACTGTGACAATCTAGGGACTTTGCTTCTGGATTATCTCTCGTACTCACTTGCCACGATCCCTTACATACAATCCCAAAATACAAAAAAAAAAAAAAATAACTCTGAACACTAAACGTTTTTCATAACAATTGGGGCACAAAAATCGAACCTGATTTTATTTTATATAATATAAAAAAGAAACCTCGATCTCAACAGATGTGACGCTGCTTATTATCTTCCTTCGTTGCACTCGGTGGAAGTATCCGTGCGTTTTGTCAGGAAACGCTGGGTTTGCTGGAAAGCGCTGGCCCCGGCCACACAGAGGGAGTGACAGAGTGTGAGGCACGCACACGCACCACATTAGTTCTGTAATAACCGAAAAGAATCCGCAAGCATGTGGGCCTGAGGGCTGTAGGATGAGGGCCGTGGACGTGACGTGAGTATTATTGCACAGGAGCCCGAAGGAGCTGTGAGTCCCCAGTAAAATGGGGCCGATCAGACAGCTATGGGGGCCTGGTTTTTTTTTTTTTTCTTTTTTAAATGTATTGTTCAGTCTCTGTTTATTTTACTGCTCACATCACATGAACGATCCTACTGGGCATCTACAGTCCTCTAGTCTACACTGCGCACAACTCTATTACCTCAGTTCGGGCCACTTCCCCGGCCATTTCCTGCGGTCTTAACGTCGGAGCGCACCTAATGCGAACCTCAGGTAGAAGGATAATTTACTGACCTCCGCGTTACTGCTCTCCCTACACCTTTGCTCTCTCCAGCTGGTTTGGAGCAGAGGGACACGCCCTGCGGGGGGTGATCTTAGCAGAATTTGCAGCCGAACTCCAAGGAGGGGCATCCAGAAGGCTGCGAGAGTGTCCCATGTCCCCAGACGGGAAAGCATTTTGAGTCTGTGAATCTTCCTGCCAGGTCTGGGAAGGGCCTGGGAGCCCTGTGGACCCCTTCCCTCTCGGGGAGGGGGGGTGGTACTTGAGGAAGTGGGGTGGTCTCCCCAGGCCACGCCCGAGCAGGGCTTCCGGGCGGAGGGCCCCGGACACTCAGGGTCCCGGCCTCAGCCTGCACGTGGAGGACAAGAGCAGCCAGACGGCAAGGATGCTCGATGGGTCGACCACGAGGATGTCGGCGAGAACGTGGCCATCCAGACATGAGGACCTTTTGCCCAGATTCTGGGTCCTTTTTGAAGAAAGGAAAGCGGCCAACACACAAGTGACAGAGATGGAAGGAACTTCTGCCCATCGGGACGTAAGGACATTTCACAAGTGAGTAACTCTGTCTGTCCATTAGAGCTGGCAGACTCAGATTAGTGTCCATTCTGTGTCCCCACATGGAGAGTTTTCTTCTGCACCCTTCCTGGAAGTCCCTGCTCGCCTCGGCCGGCCCCGTGACCACGTCTAAGCAGAGAATTCTAGGCTGGTCCCTGCCGCCTGCCGCTGGAGGGGAACCCCAAGAATGCCCCCAAATGGAATCATTTATTTTTTTTAAAAAAAAAGTACCAACAGAGCATAAACCATGCACGTACATTATAATATAACCTGGGAGTACGAAGGAGGGTTTACACTGAAACAAGGTGTATTTATGACGCTGCTCTCTTTCCGCCACCGGGGACAAGATGACTTCTGTGTACTTCATCGGAACACGCTCTTAAATCACGCCAGGCAGCGGGCCCGGTGGCGATCGCCGATGGCCAAAGTATATAAAATACGACGACGGAGTTAAGGAGTTGCAGCTGAACCAACAATTTATCTTCCTGGAAGGGAGACATTCAATAAATCCCTTCTGGTTGTTTGATAGCTATTAAAGTTTCTTAAGAGCTCCAGTACGTTTAACTTTTTTTTTTTTTTTTTTTTTTTTTTTTTTTTTTTTTTTTTTTTTTTTTTTTTTTTTTTTTTTTTTGCCATAATGCCTTAAACAAGCTTTGGTAATCATAAATATAACACTAAAAAAAAAAAAGGCAAATACAAAGAACTAGCAATTAAATCGGTCTCTTGGAGGGACCAGCCGATGAACAGAACCCGCCCCCAAAGGGAAGTAAAGGATTACTTTAAAAGCCAGGCTATATGGGAAGCATTTTTTTTTTCATTTCTTTATCCATTTTGGGGGAACTTATGGCCTGGTGTTTATTCTTGCTTGGGGAGTGAGGGAAACACCTTCTGGGAAAAACAGGATCATTTTTTTTCTTCATCAGATAGAATCTCTATCAGAAACAGTGAAAGAGAAATCTCATCGCATCCTGAGGGTAAGGTTAGTTTCACTGGTCCATCAAATGGTTTAATTAAAAATAAGGCATCGTTCTATTTACATAATAGCGTTTTACCCTACACTACGAATTGGAAAAGATGGACTCTCAGTAACGACTAAAGGAAGAAAAGTCCTACAAATGCAAATGAATAAAAATATATCCAACATGTTTTCCTTTGTGAGAAAAAAAGTGACGAAAATAATTTATCAGCGAAATAAGTAACCAAAGTAACCAAAGTATCACTCAGTTGACTGTTTGGTGTCTCAGGGAAGCACTCCAGAATATTTTTAATTCAGCAAATAGACACCGGATAAAATAAGTGATCCAAAGCTTCTTTTAGCACGAACAAAATGTTTCTCAGCGACCTTCCGACATGTGCTTACAACATAACTTCGCAGCACGTGGATTCTGAATGCGCGACGGGGAGTAGGGAAAGGAGAGAGACGTGTGGGCAGACTGCGCGTGTCGTGACCGCACCTGCCACCAGAAGAGGGACGAGGTGTCAGTTCCTTCCTCCCAGCTCTTCCGATTCACCGACGGGCCACCGAGCGCTCAGGTGGCAGGTGCAAAGAGTTCTGCTTGGCAGGATTCCGTTCCCTCGGATGCGGCAGGCCACCAAAGCCACCACCTCGGCCGCACCCCTTCTGACGCACCGTATGGGACCTCGGGGGCGTTTGTGGCTTCAACAGAAGAGCAAGCTAAGAATGAGTCAAAATGTGGGAGACGGTTGCTCGTAAGCCCTGGGGATGTGCCCCCCCCGACCCATCCTTCTCAAAGTCAAGCCACGTCGCTGTGCCAGCTGTCCCCGGCGGGACGTAGAAGATGGCACGACTCCTCTGCCACTCGCCATTCCACCGAGGGACCGACTGCCTTCCCCAGTCCACTCTCTCTCTCTTCTTAATCGATACAAAGAACAGATCGACGATCTTTCGCTTTCACGAAACACCCAGTTTAAAAAGCATTGGACATTCTCGTTCTTTTTCCGCTGGGTCATCGGCCCTTTTCACCTCTGTTTGCTCTCATTTGATTGGCGTTCTGTGCTGATCGCTGTCGTGCGGCTCCAGACGAGGCCCGTGTCACTCTCTGTGACGCTGGGTGGGTGGCTTCTCGGTTGCCTTCCCCCCTCAGTCCTGCATTGGGGAAGCTCTTCCTACTCAATCAATCTGCTTAGATGCCAGCGGGAGCATCCTAAGGCCACAGATTGTCCTCAGACCCCTTCCTGTCCAGGAGAAGGATAACTGGGCAGCCAACAGGAAATAGAATCTTCCCGTCTTCGATGAGACCAGACCTCACACACGCAGATGCCTACAGGTCGCTGAGTCGTGTGAGCAGAGCGGGGGTGAAATGCCCGCAGTGGCGGGGACAGTGACTCTCGCTCGTGAGTGCGTGCACAGCTGCCACAGGGCTCAGGGCCAGCCAGTGCGTGGTTGGCTAGACACGCGGGCCCGGGGTAGCCGTCCAGATCTTCAGATTGTTCGCGAGGCTCCCAAGCTCTGGATACTCGAATGTGAAATGTCCCAGGTCGTCAATGTCGGCGGCTAATTAAAAACCACGTCGGAACAGGGCGAAGCTCCAGAGAAAACACGTCCAGGAGCCAGACGTGGCCTGTGGGGCCAGGTGTGCGACAGCCCCTGTGACAGGCCGAGGAGCTCCACGGAGAAATCCACGAAGACGGTCGGGGGCACGGAGGAGGAGGGAGAGGTGGCCCCTCTCCTGGCTTCCGTGCGGGTTTGACAACCTGCGTGGGAGAACGGGGGGCATCCCCTGGGGGGCCGCTGGGCAAGCCGCCAGCTCTGGCGGGTCTCAGCCTTTTGGGGTGACAGTCGTCTCGCTCTGTCTCGGAAGGACTATCCTTAGCGTCAGCGAGGAGACGGAATTGGAAGTCTATTGTAAAGACCGCGATCAGGACGCACGGATGAACAGCAAGTCCACGCGTTTCCAGTCCCGCAAACGGGGTCGAGACTTCGGACCCCAGCGCCTCCGGGGAGGAGAGAGCCAGGTTGACCAGCCCCGTGCGGTTATGGGGGTGATGGCGAAGTGGGCGTGAGGGAAGGCTCAATTATCGGCACAGGCCCTGGGGGGCAGGGAGGAGACACGAGGGGGCCCCCGCAGTGGACGCTTCTCAGGGCCAGCCAGCCTAAACACTTGACGTGAGCGAAAATGACGGGGTCCCCTCTCTCTCTCTCTGAATCTCCTTCCCCCGAGTAACCGCTATCCACGTCGGTAGGCGGGGGAGCCGCAGCTCTGGAGATCCTTGGGATGGATTCCTGGGGCACCAGGAGATGAGGCCTCGTGCACAGGGCTGGAAAATAATATTTGCTAACTTACAACTAACTCTTCGTTAAAAGCGCTGTCGCCCAGCCAAGCGCTCCAGCACGATCGTAACAGTCCCCCCGCCCCCCGCGAAGGCTGGGCCGCTTCCAGCTTCTCCAGAGCGGGAGCGGGGGTCGCAGGAAACAGAGAGGGGGTGCTCGGTGCTTTGGCAGCAGGCTGAGATGCACACAGCCTCCCCGAGCTTCGGGTTAGCCCAGACCGTCCTGCCTGCTCGGGGCCCAGACAATGCCGGGCATTCACGGCGACCCCGGCGGCTCCAACGCGGTGCTGGGAGCAGGAGAAAAAAAAAAAGAGAGACTCGGATTGAGAATAAATGGGTGTTCGCTCCGTGGCACTTCTGAATTTACGGCAGCCTTCACCTTGGCAGGGAATTGCCACGGTGCTCATAAAAGGGAGATGATGAATATTCAGGATGTCTTTTGAATCCATTAGGTAGCCCGGGATGAGGTCTCCATATGGATGGAGACTTCTAGTGCTTTCCTTGGGCTGCCAAAATGGCCGTCTGCAGGAAGACGTGAACCCCGGGATTGCCGGGGGAGGGGGGTGGCAAGGGGGAGGTACACGGGGGACAGTCTGAAGGTCAAAGGTCAAGTCCATGGCAAGAAACCCGCTTGAGGAGTTTAGTCATTGCCCAGGAAGAGATCTATAAACTCTGGATCTCTGTTCACAGCGAAGGGGAGAGTGTGTGTCACCGCAGGAGCACTGCTGAGAACGCGCGTAGCCTGTGCTCATGGGGCCCACGTTCTGTGGACCTCATCGTGTCCACCCCACACCGGAGGCTCCCGGATGATCCATACGGGGGGGGGGGCCCTGTAGCTTCACCCCGAAGACGGCAAACTGCTGGCCCCCCGAGGCTGCTTACGTAAGGTCTCGGCTCCCACAAAGAGGAACTGAGGGCTCTTTGTGCTTAAAAGGATTTTAAAAACTAATTGAGCAAAGACCATCCTTTCCCAGGAGTGCTGAACACAGATCAAGCCCTATTTAGGAAAAAAAAAAAAAAAAGAGAGAGAGAGAGACGTTTTTTGAAAAAGGGATGTTGCAGGCAAGTCCCCTTAAAATAAAGGAGTGTGGATTCAGACCCGAAGCAGCCAGCGTTCACGAAAGCCATCTGCGCGCCTGGCCCCCCGGGGGGCCGGGACGGGCACCCTCTGTCCCCTAGGGGCGTTGGCGAGCCCCTGGGACGTACGTGGACCCATCACCTCTAACTCGGTGCCCGAACTGCTTGTGAAGGTCCCACGTCAACTCAGACAAGAGAGAGAGAGAGAGAGAGAGAGAGAGAGAGAGACGTTCGTTCTGGTGGTGCGGGGTGGGAGAAGAGGCAGAGAGAGACCGTGACGTCGACGCAGGGGACACTTGAGCTGAGTCGTGAAGACGTTCGAACACAGAAGCACAGGCATCCTGGATGGAGGGCCTGGCCAGGATCAAAGGCAGGGGGCAGGAAAGCCCCGGGGTCACCCAGCGAGCCGGTGGGAAGAGCCTCTGATCATTTAGTAGGAAACACAGCACTCAGCACTACCCCTCGGGGAGGTCCCGTGCCCCTCCCGTGTTCTAAACCAGGACTCAGAAAATACGGCCACGTATCTCCAAAGCTCCTTCCAGAAATAACATTCCATGGTTTTTATGATTCCAAGCGACAGGAAAGAGTTGAATCACCCAAGAAAAGCTTTGCACTTAATGATCTCTATGCTGTGCTGTTTTATGACCACACGTGACGGGAGGTGGGCCGCAGGTAAGCTGGCTATCAGGGTCCCTCTGACGTGGCCTTCCAGTCTGGGGGACCAGAGCCCGCCCACGAGGAGATGCGTGGGGCCCTTCCAGGGGCCTCTGTACGAGGTCCAAGGTCCAAGGACACACGGATGCCACAAACACACCGTGGACACCAGGTTCTGCTTCTGGGGGGCGGGGGGTGATTTTATTTCCCACCCACCACTGAGGTTTCTGCGTTTCCTATCTCCTCCACGGGTCCTCTTCTCTCGTGTATTGTGTAAGAGTCTGGGGACGGATATGAGTGAAGCACCAGCACCGTGAAAAAAACACTTCCTTGTGAGCATCTATCTGCCTGGTTTGACTTTGTCTGTACGACAACCGTGGGAGGTCAAAACAGAACAGACGGGACAGCTGAGGCTCAGAGACGTGCCGTGGCCCTAGGAAGTCCAGTCAGTCCCCAGAGCAGGTCACGGCAGAGCCAAAACCCCCCAGACTTGCCACCCCTCGACACAACAGCTCAACAGAAAAAATTCCTAAAGAGACACCAATGAAAAGTAGCATCTAGTTTATGTTACGTAGCGTGAAGGATTAAGGCGTGAGCGAAAGCACGAATGTTGTATTATGAATATTAACACACAGCAGAGTTCATCACATGAGCATTATTAAATAAATGAGATACAGTCTAACTTACAAGGTGTTCTGTGGCCCGTTAAAAGTTCAGTGGAACATAGTAAAAGCACAGTTCCTAAAAAAAAAATAAAGCCCATCAACTGAACTCGATCAAAATCGGAAACCCTGGCTCTGCGAAGACACCGCTAAGAGGCTAAAAAGGCAAACCACGTAGAGGGAAAAATATTTGCAGACCACATAGCTGATACAAGGCTTGGATCCCGAGGGTGATGTCTGAAAGAAACTCTTAAAATTTAGTAAGAAACAACACAAGTATCAGGGAGAAAATGCAAATTAAAACCGCAAAGAGAGACCATGTGAAAATGGCGTGTGTGCATGCACACACACACACACAGACTCACAGTCATGCACACACACACTCGCACTTGCACTCACAGTTCTGAACGCTGGGAGGAAGTGGAAACATCAGGCCTTCTCACTCATCGCTGATGGAAACGCAAAATCTCAGACACTTCGGCAGTTTCTTACGAAATCGAACAGACACTTACCACACTACCCAGCAACCCCAATCCTAGGACGTTCCTTCAGAAAATTAAAAACTCATCTTCAGATTAAAAAAAAAAAAACCTGAATGGAACGTTTATTACAGCGTCATTCATCTTTTCCGAGCGCTGGAAGCAACCTGGAGGCCCCATGACAGGAGCAGAGACGTGAGCTGCTCCCGACGACTGGGATGAAGGACTCGGTGCATGTGTCAGGCCCCGTAACCCTCACGACACGGAGAGGGAACTGTGTGAACATCGTAGAAGCATTGGCCAGGATGTTCAGGAGACCTGGGCACGGTGCATATTTCACTACACGACAAGCATATGACAAAGCTTCACCGAGAGAGCTAGAAAAAGGGAGACTGGGCTGTGAGCATCTGGAAAAACAGGATTTTGACGGCATCCTGGAAGGCTAAAGGCAAAACAAAACAAACAAACAAAAAAAAGCAAACAAACAAACAACTATATCAACACACCCCTCTGGTTGTCTATCACAGGGGCGCAGGTGAACAGTTTTGAAATCCCACGTGCCCAGAGGTGGAATAACTGTGGAAATACAAGGTGGATAAGAAGGTCATCCGGGTTTTTTCATTGTCAGAGAAAACAGCTACAGATAAGTAACAACAGAACGTCTAGAATAAGTCCTGTGTTCTACCGACGGGTTTGGAATCAAATACATCAAGAGGCAGTCTTGTGGAAAAGGATCTAGTTACAGACAGAAAGATATTATGGAATAGCATCTAGTTACAGACAGAAAGGTACAGAAATAGATGCAGATGTGTGAGCACACGTGGCTGAGGATATACACGTGTATTTCCCGGCTTCTGCAGAGGTGCTAGAGGCAATGACACCCCAGGAGCAATGAGCACACCCACTGCCCAGACCTTGGTTTCTAAATACCATTTTCCAACAAAAAGAACCTGGAATCCTTGGAAAAAACGGCTGATTCTAAAGCTGGGACAGAGAAACTACAAGATGAGCCTGGAGAGTCTTGTCACGCCAAAAAGGAAAGACATGCCAAAAAAAAATAATAATAATAAAAAATGGAAGGATGATGAATATCAAAAGGATACAGGCGCCCGCCTCGAAGAGCTGCCCAGGAACAAAGCTGGAGCAATGTGAGCGACAAAATAGCGACAGGAGTGTTGGCCTCGGCCCTGGGAGCACATTCTGCTCTTTCTCTTAGCCTGCTGCCCCCACACGAACGAGCTCGGTGCAGCCTGCTGGAAGATGGAGGCCCATGGACTCAGAACGAATCACGCCAGCCTTGGCCACCGTGCCCCAGCCAGCCCCCAGCTGACCTGCCGGTGGACAGCAGAGAGGTGAGGAGCCCGAATCAGCTGAGCTGGACCCAGATCAGCAGCCCCATAAGCTAAAGAACCGGTTGGAAGCCACTAAGTTTGGGGTGAACTTGTTACGCAGCAAAGAGGCACCCCCCCCCCAGAACCGGTGGCCCTCGGCTCTGAAGGATGGGGTGACGGGAGGGAGCTGGAGGCATTGTAAAGCGGATCTGAGAGCCTTTTATTCACAGGGGGGATCCACGCAGGACTGACAGCCAAAGAGGAAGGTTAGGACGTTCTCAGGCCCAGAAGTCAAGGAGGAGGAGAAGGAGGAAGGGGATCCAAGTAGGACGAAAGTTAGACCCTGTGCCTTTAACGGCCTCAGTGTACACACTCGATAAAGGTTTACGAGTAACCGATGATCTCATGAGCGGCACCGTAACGTTTAAATCCTGCCTCTCTAGCGCTAGTTGCCTAGACATCTGAAAAACCCAGTCACGTGACGATGAACACACACACACACACGCACACACACACATGCACACACACGGCGATGTCACAACAGACCACTGTGCTCGCCAAACATTTCCTGTAAACACCTTGTATGTTTGCTCCTCCCCCAGGTACCTGGGGATGAGACAAAGGTGCAAAGAAGCAGCAGGTGCATTGCTGTTGTGTGCTGAATGCCACTACCGAGGCCTCTGCATGGGGGTGGGCCCAGGCCGGCGAAGGGTGCCCCTGCTCACCCCTCCATGGACGCAGCCCCCATCTGGGAAGGGCGCTCCTGGCAGTCCCCACCTGGAAACCTCACCCCACGACGGGAAACCTCACCCCTCTCTGCTCATCCTCTCGGGAACTCAACGGGCCCCCGAACACACCGAGGGCCAAGGCTCCAGAGCTGAAGTCTCCTGCAATGTCTCTGGGAAGCTGGTCCCTCCGCCCATCAGTGACAGATGGGCCACTGTCCCCAGCCCCTGCCCGTGTGTGCTCGCCGGTCCCTGCTCAGAAGCCTCGCTGAGCCCATCTCTCCTCAGCATCCTCCCGGCCAAAGGCAAACTGGGGCCCTCCCACAGGCTCCTTCCCACCCAGAAACACATTCCTTCTCTGGGGACTGACCAGGGATGACTTCACTCCACACGTTCGTTCATTCATTCGCTCATTATGCGTTCATCGGGCACCACGGGAGGCTAAGCCGAGCTCCGTTAGGGGCAGGTGACTCTCATGGGCTCAAGGTCATGTGAATGTTGCCCTTTAAACCACCACAGCCCAGCGTGATAGCCACCAAGTCCATGTAATAGCGATGACAGTGACAGCGACAGGGGCATCCCAGACACCTCGCAGCCCTCAGAGACCAGGTGGCCGGGCGCGGGGCTGTGGGGACGTCAGCTCAGAAGGTCACTCTCATAACGCACGGTTTCTTCTCCCTCACCCTGCACGATAACGTCCCCTCCTGCGCCAGCCTCGCTGACCGACCCCCAGTGGAGGCCAGGACTCGGGCAGGGGTGCGGGGGGGGGACATCGCTCCTCGGAGCCGCGGGCCGCCGGCTTGTCGGGACCGCGGGGCTCAGAGCCAGTTAGGTGACTGCCAAAGGTGGGACGGGGCCACCTGCGGGCCCAGGGCGCCCGGCGCCTGGGTGGCGGGACAGCACAGACCCCTCACACACAGGGGGAGGGCCCCACGGCTCCCGCAGGAGCCCCCAGAGACGGCTCGGGCAACCGCGTTGGCAACGTCCAAGTGTTTCATTTCGTTTCTGTTTTTACGATGCGTGCGGTGCTCACGGGGAGGGTAAGTGACGCCAAACCTCGTGTCACTCGCAGCCGGCCAGCACGTAAGTCCTGATGGGGGGGGCGGGGCGCTGGCTCGGATCGTGGGGCTGGTGTGGGGGGCGCTGGTGCGGGGAGGCCGCCAGTGGAGGTGGGAAGAGGAAATCTCACTGGAAGGTTCTGCCAAACGCCAAACACACAGGAGAGGTCGGGCCGGGACCCGCCTGCCCGCACTGTCACCACGGCCACCACCATCACCATCGGGTCAACCGTGTGTCTCCTGCCCTCTGCTGACCTTCTTACGGTTTCCCCGATGTCCGTTCTCACTTGATTCCTCACAGACATGTTGGGGAGGGCACCCCTAACGATGCTTTAAAACCCTTCCCCCCTACTTTCCCCATTTTGTATTTACGATCGGTGAACACCCCCTGTGAGTCAGGTGTGTCACCCGCCCCCTCGCCACCCTGTTCCGAATCAGCGACCCCCAAGTGTCCGCTGACTGGCCAGGGGCCTGCACGAGGAGGCGACAGTTACGAGGGTTTCAGACGCAGGACTCGCCCACGAAGAAGTCGGCTCGTGCACCTGCTCCGTCCCTACTGAGCTCAGGGGTCCTGAGGGTTTTATTTCAGGGGTTCCCACCCGCACTGCCAGCCCTGACCTGCCCTTAGTCCTCAGCGGGGAACCCCTCTCTCTGTCAGAGGAATGACACCTGCCTTGTCCCCGTCACACTCACAGGCCCACACACATGGGCAATAAAGACGCTCCTAGGACTTGTGTCACTTGGGTGTCAAATGCCAAGGGGGGGGAAGAAAAAGCGAATCTTTATAGTTTCAAGGGACCTCCACCCAGTTTCCGTCTCCTTAAGTTACTTCTAATCTTTCTTCTACTTTTCATTTTACTTTAAATGGAAATAGTGACGTAAACCACACACCGGTTTCCAGCGAACAGGAAAGAAACGAGGTGAGAGAAACTTCTGAGGCGTTTCCCGGATGAGCAGACTCGAGAACGGATGAGAAGCGTCTCAGCTCTCCCGTTTTGTCAGAATTATCCGCGGGGGCTTCCTCTGACCCTACTTGGACCCGATGCCTTGAAGTCCCTCTCATGGAGGTCACCTGTGTCTGCCACACCTTTCCCATCCCCACCTCGTCCCTCCTTGGTCTCGCTTTGCTTGCCTGCAATAGTTCGGTTTATGGCTTGCTTGTTTTACAGGCTCGTCTAAACTATAAGTGTGACAACCACGCCGTTTGCCACCGAGCTGCTCGTGGATCATCACGTATCCGTGACAACGGGGCATCTAGTGATATTATTAATGTAGCTTTTTTCTTCTCGAGGCACAGTTCGCCATCGTGAAGCCTCCTTCACGTCAGGACAGCTGCCCTTCCTGGCTTGTGTGACCTTGAAAAAGTTTTTCTTTTCCTCTTTCTAAATTCCAGTGGAGCCGTCATAGATACCTGACCGAGTTTTTAAGGCGGGTCCAGGAGACTGACACTCCGACCTTTTGCACCTCCTTAGGGCACGTTTCTAGCCAAGTGGCCAGTTGGTGGCAGAAACTCCGTGTTTGGGGGGGAGGGGGTGACTTCGGGAGGTGTTTCTCTTTGGGAAGGGTTTAAGCGGGGGGGGCAGCGGGCTCCTGGTTCCTCCGGACACAGGATTGAGGGTCCACACGAGAAGGTCCCAGCCCTGTCTGCAGCTGCAACTCGATCAATACCCACGAGAAACGCACACCTAAATAGGATGAGGCGACCGTTGCTTCTGCCTTCAATCCTCGCTTAAACAATTAAAGCAGCAAAGGGACGAAAGAAAGAATGGTGATCCGGTTCAGTGGCAAACACTAAAACGCCCGACTTTCAGTCCAGGGATGCCAGGCCGGTCGCTTTCAACGCGTCTGAAACGTCTCAATTATGTCACAGTGTAGGTCCGTCGAGGAGCTGGGCTAGCTCTCTTGGGTGACGGCGGGAGCCTGGCCAGTCGTGCTGACATTGACAGCAGGTTACGGGGGCTTCGTGTCACGAGAAGAACGAGGCTCCCCAGAAAAACATCTAACTCCCCAGCGTTAGTCGGTTCGAAAAAGAAAAAGGCAAAAAACAAAACAAAACAAAAACAACAACAAAAAAACAACTCCAGGCTTCAGCCAAAAGCACCGGTTTGTGACTTAGCGAGCTGGGCACACGGTGGTTCCCAGCCCCGTCGCAGGAGATCGAAACCGCGTACATCAGCAGAAAAGGACGGGGAACCGTCCAGGAGACTGTCTTCATCGATACCCCATTTATCAGCCGTTCCCGGCTCCATTAGAGCCCGCGTTTTCAGCGGAGGGAGACGCAGAGCCCGCACCCCGTCCGGGCAGATGGACGGCGAGTGTCGGTGAGGCTGCTGTTCAAAGGCGTCCCCGGGCGCTGTTATCGGGGACCGCGGAGTCGAGGCGGGGGGGGGGGGGCAGGGGGAGGGGAAGTGGATGATTTACTTGACCCGGGATGGGCGGGACGGACAGCAGAACCCTCATTAATTGCTCGGGTCGCTCTGGAAGACATTAATTTGGTTCGGACTCGGGACGAGAGGAGATTTTCCAGACGTGCCCTAGGAAGGATGACACCTCCGCGGCCGGAGCAAGTATGTCCCAATCGCTTGTTGCATAAATCAAGCTGACTCTTCTGAAGAAGGATAA
>PVKZ01006994.1:0-27665 GCA_004027375.1 Macroglossus sobrinus | reverse complement strand
CATTTAAAAAAATGGTGCATTTGTCATCGTAAATTTAGTCCATACTTATTGAATAAAAGGGTGAAAAAAAGAACCAGGCTGCAAATACAACAAATGCCTACAGTCTGCAGTGTATCTTGCAGCTGCTGCGCAGGCATAGAATGTTAAAATGGAGCTGTATTTAAGTTCTAAATGCAATGTTTATCCTTTTTTTTTTTTTTCCAAAAAAAACTCTGAACCTAGAAAATGTTTGTTGCCATAATACTATGATTATCACTTGGTCTTCACAGACATAATTTTTAATGGTTTTATAACATGCTCTTGATTAAATGCTGGGCATTCCGTTGTCAACAATCTGTCACTTTGCTAAGTAGGGCTACGATATATTTCATGTTCTTAGGGTGGATTCCAACGTACTATCTAAGATTTTTTTTTAATGACGAAGATCATGATCATTCGCATTTGTCTGATCCCCCAATTCCGAGGAGCCAGCTCTTCAGGAGATGGGGAGTCACTTTGGGGAGTGCCACAGAACTCCCCTGGTCATCCACCGGGTTGAAGTCGGGAAGCGGGGTGTCAGGGCCTCCTTAGATCTGAGGGAGATTTCACACTGAAGTGTCAGGGCCCCTGGGGACAGGACCTGCCACGCATCCCACAATCCGTGCCCAGTGGGGACAGCCACCTCTGCAAAGGATGGCGCCTGGCTCACAGCTCCACCACTGACCGAGGACAGTGCTGGGGTTTCGGGGTACCACGGAAACCTAGTATTCCCAAACTCATCACCGTAGGGTTGGTAAAGCCAGGTTGCATTTTCAAAATATTTAAAAATTCTGTTAGGAACGCAGCGGGACACAAATAACAAATAAATAAATAAATAAACACACATACACACACACACACACACACACACACACACACACACACACACACACACACAATGGATGTGTACGCCTTGCTGAATCGGTGGGGATGCCCAGCCTCCAACATGCTCACTCAGTTTCCTCAGCTATGCCTCCACTGTTCATCACTGCCCCTCCCGTGCTTCTTAATCGCCCCTCTCCATCGGCATCCACCCGCCTCTCTCGGAAAGCCGGTAAGCTCTCCATGTAACCTGGAAGGGCCGGGGGGCTCTGGAGAGCTACTGTCAAACTTGATAAGTGGAGGAAATCCCCCAATTCCCCCATAGCCCCGAGTCCTGAAAACAATCTCCACTACACGTTTCCCTTCTAGGTGTTAGCATGTAGGTGGTAGCTAAAACTCACACTGTGCGGGTTTGCTATCTCTTCCCTTCCCCTGTCCTCGTTCACGTCTGCCGCTCGAGTCTGCAGACCAGCAGCTCCCGTATCCCCCGGGGCCTTGTTAGGAATGCAGAGCCTCAGGCTCGCTCCAGACCTGCCGAACCAGAATCCGTGTTTGAAGAGCGTTGGTTAACCGGGAAAGAAACGGCCCAAGCGAGAGGAGCAAGGGTTTGGAATACAAAAGGGATAACTAGTTACTCAAGGAAAAACGGATTCATGCAGAAACCCAAACTGGGGCGTGAAGGCGTTTGTGAGAAAGAAAAGGGGAACAGTTACAGGAATAGGAGGGAGACATTTCTATAGGTGCGGATGAGCAAAGTTATCCTTCAGCTCTGCACGGCGCTGCTGATTCTGAAGAATGTCTTTGTTTCAACCTGGTCCTCAGAAGGTCTGCTTTCCTGTTTGTGTTCCAAACAGCCGTTCGCAAAGCTATGTTGCTTTGACCTGGTCCAAAGGCTATTTTGCCCAGTTTAAACACTTCAAAGTTTTCAGGAGTCACACATGCAAGGAGTACGGTTTTAAGGGTAAGAATCCATTTCAAAAGCGGCTCTGTTTCTATTATTTTTCCTGAGATCAATACGAGTCACCTGAACCTTGCTCAAATGCAGATTCTGTTTGGGTGAGCTCTTAGGTGCTGTGGATGCTGTTGGTTTGGGGACCACACACTTCGAATAATAAGGCTCGACGGGGCATTTAAAAACGTTTTAAAAAACACCTAATGAGCGTGAAAATACATACCAGGTGTTTTACATAGGCATCTTCTAAGTTATGCACTAATAGTAGCTCCCTTTTATAGATGAGAAAAAATGAGGACAAGCGGCGAAGACACTCACTGCAGTTCACACAGCTAGTTCCTGCAGAAGCTGAGGAAACAGGTCTGTGACTAACTGCTTTCTGGTCTACGGGTGTGAGTGTTTCATAAGCTAAAACACCCACCAAGGTAATAACAATGGAGCAAGCCAAAACCCGGTCTCCTGGTGCCGCCGTGCTCTGTTCTTTTCACGTACTTAGTTAGCGTCTGTATTTCTAGTTGAGGTTTTTGACTGTATTAATCTTTATGCCGATCATACGTTTAAATCACAGCGACAGAAGCTGTCACTGATGCCTGCGGATACAGTTACAACCCCTCACACACCTCATGTACTATTCCTGCCGCTCCGAGATGTTCTAGCGCTATTTTTGCAGCTTTGCTAATGGTTTATCATTCAATTACCACTTCCTTCTTAACATATGTAAACCTAACACTATTAGCTGCCTCGTGAGATACGACTTCACCTTGAGCGTGAACCTGTCCCAGACGGTTCCGTTTCCAGCCTCTGTCAGTGTAGCCGGTTCTTCGTGCTACCTGCCTGGCGGGGGCGACAGGCCTACCTGAGCCTATCAACCTTTCTGGCAGCTCTTGACCAGAATCAGCCATTGTCTGTCTGTCCTGGGGGAAAAGCTTCTTTCCTAAAGCATCGAGGGGAGGAGAAGGGGGAGAGGGAGAAGGCGGGAGGGCGATGGTTCGAGCTACCGCTCGCGTCTTACTTGGGACTGAGCTGCACACGAACGGATGTGTGTTTGACGGCTGCTCTTCACTGGAGTGCGGCTCCGTGTGGCACCCAGGGCGACGTTCCCCAGACCCGTGGGGGTGTGCGTCATCCCCACATTCTGCCCCACTCTCCCAGAGGGCACTCACTTTCCGAAAGGAATGGGTTTCATTCCGTCCCTGTTACCGACATGTCTGTCACTCAGCTGCGCGTGGAGTCTGAAGCTACTACCAAGGGAGCGAGAGCGAGAGAGAGAGAGAGAGAAGCCCCGTTGCACTTTTAAATCACACTTCATGTTAAATGATCTCATTACTCCCAAAGTAAGATGAAAGACAACATAATTTTAGCACATGTCTTGGCAGCCTCTTCCTCTTCAATAGGACGTGCTGGCGCGCGGGGGGTGGCGGATACACGGAGA
Source organism: Macroglossus sobrinus (assembly GCA_004027375.1). Lineage (NCBI taxonomy): Eukaryota > Metazoa > Chordata > Mammalia > Chiroptera > Pteropodidae > Macroglossus > Macroglossus sobrinus. The sequence continues at coordinate 24,441 of PVKZ01006994.1, read as the reverse complement.
GGACAGACGCGAGACCGAAACTCGCTGCGCACCATGAGGCCTCAGCCGGCATTCGGTGTCGGTGATAAACATACACAGATCGCCTGGCCACCCCTGCGCGGGCCGGCGTGTTTATTCCAACTGACGGATGACGGGCTTCACAGAACAGGCAACTGGGAGATCATCAAGCTGAAGGGATGCAGGGAGGGTTCTGTCTGGCATACTCGGCGTCCGGGACCCGTGACCCGCTGCTCGTGGGGCGGGGAGGCTGCGTTCCTGCCTGGACCTACCTCCCCACACCTCTCAACATCTCTCACACCCCTCCCCCGCCCCCGGGGAAGGCTACTCCACCCTCTGATGAGCACTGCGCTCTGACTCACGCGCCATTCGGTCTGAACTTTGAAAACGGGGTTCACGGGACTTGTGGACACAGGTCAGGTGGTGGCTCCTACCTGCACGAACGTGCATGTCCCCAGAGCCAGTCGTGAGCGCCCTCCTAGCGTGACACCACCTAACTCCCACCCGGTTCGCCTTGGACTGCGCCGAGCGAGGCAGCAGTGTGTGACTGGCTTCTGTACTTGAATCTGGATGCTTGTGGTTATTCACACCGATTGGAACCGAATCAGTACCCTGAGCAAACCACACTCTCAGGAGGCGTTTCCAGGAAGGTGGGGAAGTGTCCCATAGGTTCGCCCTGCCCCCTTGGTAACACTGCTCAGCTCCACCTGGATTATGGGTCACAAAGGCGGGGATCGTATCTTACATCCTTTTGTTTCATTTTTCGAAGCCCCTCGCCTCATACACACGGGCACTGCCTGCCCATGACAGAGGCTCAAAAGTGATCATTTACATCTTCACAGGGAGGTTTGTTCATCTCAGCTCTTACCAGACAAGCCTCAGCAGCTTCTCACGTTTTAAAGGATGAAGATCTAACTCCTTGATGTGCCACCCGAGTTCCATGCCGCATCCTCAACCCCGTTTATGTCACTCACTCTTTCCTCCCGTGAGTGAGTTGAACCGAAAGCCTCCCTGTGCCAAAGCCTTGGCAGGGGGCATTTGTTCTGTCATCTCTCAAAACTCCACCCACTTTCCAAAGCCCAGGTCTGGTGCCGCCTTCTGCCCGAAGCCTTCCCCGCACGCCTCGCCGGAGTCCCCATCTTCCCTGACTTTCCTCCAGAGGGCTGTCTGACGGTTGCTAACGTGCATGTTCGCAGCCTCTACTCCTTCCTTCCGGCCAATGCCGTGCTCAGTCTGTGCTGTCTGGGTTTTTCCAAAAACGGTCAGCCCCCCGGCCCCTCTGATCATCCCCGGGCAAGTTTGAGAAAGGAAAGCAGGCAAAGTGAAGAATTTTCTGCAGTGGTGGAGTGGGGAGATTGTATGCGTTCTGAGCTACTTTCGCTCAGCAAAATTATTTTTTACTGAGATACAGTTGAGTTGACCTATTGTAGGTACAGAACATAATGATTCAATATTTGCTTATATTATGAAGTCATCGCTACTGTAAGTCCAGTTAACTTGCATCACCATGTCTAGCTGTACGTTTTTTTCTTGTGATGATAACTTAAGATCTCTCTTAGCCACTTTCAAACGTGTGACACAGTATCATTAGCTCCAGTCTCCATGCCGTGCATTACATCCCCGTGATTTACTTTGTTACTTGGAAGATTTTACATTCCGACCACCTTCACCCATGTTGCCCGAGCCTGCAGACCCAGCCGCCAGATCAGCTCGGTCGGCTCGATCTGAGTTCAGTTCCCGCCCCGACGCTGGCTCCACGGTAAGTGAGGTCATGCAGTGTCCGTGTCTCTCTGACATGGCACTCAGCACAGTTCCCTCAAGGTCCGTCTGTGCTGCTGAAAATGGCGCGTTTCCCTTCCTTCCTTTTGTGGCTAAGTGACATTCTACTGTATAATACTGCGTCGTCTTTATCCACGCATCCACTGAAGGGCCCTTAGGCTGTTTTCACGTCTGGCTCTTTAAATAATGTTGCAATGAGCATGGGGGGTATAGATATCTTTTCAAGGTCATATTTTTGTTTCTTTGGGATAAATGCCCAGGAATGCGATGGCTGGACCGTATGGTAGTACTATGTTAATTTTTTTTTTTTTTTTGAGGAACCTGCATGCAGTCGTCCATAGTAGCTGCTCCAATTGAAGTTTCTAGCAAAAAGGGTTCTTTCCCCCACGTCCTCACCAGTCCTATCAAGCATGTTATTTCTTGTCGTCTTGGTAGTAGCCATTCTAACAGGTAGGAGGTCATAGCTTCTGGTTTTGATTTGCGTTTCTCTGATTAGTGATGTTGAGCACTTTTTCATATACTTGTTGGCTGTACGCATATTTTCTTTGGAAAATTATCTCGTCAGAGCTTCTGTCCATTTTTAAATAAGATTGTGTGTGTGTTGTATGATTTGTAAAATAATTGTATCGGCTATTAACCCCTTATCAGATACGTAATTTGCACATGTTTGCTCTCATTCAATAGGCTGCTGTTGCATTTTGTTGCTGGTTTACTTTGCTATGGGATGTTTTTTTAGTTTGATGCAGTCTTGCTTGTTTACTTTGGCTGCCTTTGATTTTATGTCAAATCCAAACAATCAAGTCTGATGTCAATGAGCTTACCCCCAATGCTTTCTTCTAGGAGTTTTCTGCTTCCAGGTCTTATGTTCAATTCTTTAATCCATTTTTAGTTAATGCTTGTGAGTGATGTAAGATAGTAGTAGTCCATTCCATTCTTTTCCCAAATGCCGTTTATTGAGGTGACTGTCCTTTCCCCATACATGTGTGGGTTCACTTCTGGGCTCTCCATCCTGTTCGCTTGATCCGTGCGTCTATTTTGATGCCAGTGCCGTCCTGTTTCATCGCTATTGCATCGTAGTGTAGTTTAAAATCAGGAAGTACCTTACCTCCAGCTTTGTTCTTCTTTCTCGAGATTGCTTTGGCTGTTCTCGATCCTTTGTGGTTCCGTGCAAGTTTTAGGATTGTTTATTTCTGTGAAAAAAATGATATTGAAATCTTTACAGGAATTGCATTGAATCCGTAGACTTTTTTGGATAGGATGGACGTTTTAACAATATTTTTCCAATTGATGAGCATGGAATATCTTTTCATTTGTTTGTGTCTTTTTAAATTTCTTGCATTGTCTTATAGTTATCCCCATAGGCTGTTGGCTGTGCTCTCCTGTTGGGTGAGGTCCCTGGCCGGGCTCTCTGGTCAGGCGGGGCCTCAGGCCGTACTCCACACTTGGATGGAATCAGTGGCTGAGCTCCTTCCCCGGGTGGGGCCACAGGCTCTTTTCAGGGGTTCGGCAGGGCTGCGCAGTGCCATAGGCTGGGCTGTGTGGTTTCCCAGGGGCCCCCATTTATGCTCCCTGGTTCTGTGGGGCCAGACGCTTCGCTCGTCCGTGGGGCATGGCCGCTGGTTTGCCTTCCCACCCAGGCAGGGTGCAGGGTGCGCTCCGGGGGTGCTTCCCGGACAGATGGGACTGAAGGCCATGCCGAGCAGCTGGGAAAGACAGAGTTTGCTCCTCTGTGTGGGCGGGGCCGTAAAAAGGGCTCCACAGCTAGGATGTCCCGTGTTTGGGTGTGGGGGGGAAGCTACATCAGGCAGAACTGCCAGCCAAGCCCCCTGGCCTGACGTGGCCACCAGCTTGGCTCTGCAGACGGGCAGAGCGGCTGGCTGGGATTCCTGCTCCACACCGCCACATGCAAGAAGGTGGCCCCCCAGCTCGGAGCACTGGGGGCTGCAAGCTCCCCTCCCCTCCTGTCTCCCTCAGACCCCAGGGCTGGAACCCTACATGCTCCCTCGATGGTTTTCGGAAAGTGAGGCCGGAGTGGGCCTCCCTGGAGGCTGGTGCAGTGCTGGGCGAGCTGGGGGGCCACCCGGGGTTCTCTCCTCACCTGGAGAAGCCCTCGGCGCACGGAGTCCCCTCTGGCCGAGGGCCGATGGGGTCGGGCTGCACTTCTCCTCGCCTTCCAGTGTGGTCCTGTCCAGTCTCCCTGGTCCAGAGGGTGCTTCCGCCTCGCCCCGGGTCTCGGATTTTGACAGTGATGTCTCTTGTCCGTGGGTAGTTGCTGGTCGATCTTGTGAAGGGAACTGAAGTCAGAATGAGCTATGTCACGATTTTGACGATGTCACTCCTGGCAATTTTTAAAATTAGGTTCTTATCATTTCTCTTTCCTTTATTCTTTCCTTTTGGATTATGAAGTCTTTTGTGTGTTTATTAATAATCTGAATCTCTTTATCCTTTACCTGTAAATCCTGCCAAGACTTCTCAGACTGAACTGCTAAATCATTTAATTTTTTGTGATGCCTATTTAATCTGATTATATCCATTACATCTGTTTCTATCCGCATGCCAAGCCCCTTGACACTTCAGTTTTCCACTGGAAAGCAATCCTTTCGGTGGAACCGCATAAAACTGACAGTTTTGCGGCCGAAAAGGGATCAAATATCAGCAGTTCCACATAATTCAACGTAACATCTTCATATCAGATTTCTCTCTTTCCGTGGACGGAAGGTCCCTTTGAACTCCTTTGGAAGAGGGATCGAGAGATTTGTATACGTTTTTATACGTTCCCTGGAGGAGCCTTTTCCTAACACGGTGTTTGATTTCTCAGGAGGGGTCTTGTGATTTTTCTTTCCTCATTCTTTAGGAGGTGGGTCTTTTTCTTTTTAGCGTTAGGATTTGCAATGGCCTTTTTTCCTAAGATGGTCTGGGTTCCTGCTGAAGCTTTTACATCTCGGGTGAAGAGAAACAGGGAAGTGATTCATTTCCTCCCGTTTTTTGTTTGCTTTGTTCTTCCTACACTGGGGGCAGGGTCAGCCGCCAGGTGTGTGCTCATCCCTAACGCTGATCCCTTCTCCCCCTCGTCCCCTTGTCCCCTGGTGGGAGTTAGTCCCTGGAGGTTCCCTACAAGGTCGATCATCGTCTCCTGCTTCCTGATCGCTGGCCCTCCCGTGGGAACGTAGGGGCACCCACATCTGCTGAGAGCGGCACTTTTGAGGCGAATTACGAAGGAATACTGAAGAAAGGGCCGTTGAGCCCGGGGGACGTGCCTCATGCCTCGACACTGGTGTGTGCGCTGGCGCCTGCTTGAGCGGGCAGGCGGCTCACGATCCTCCCGGAGAGGCTCAGGTTCTCGGTTATCGTGATAGAGAATCACAGACACAGGCAGATATATATTTTTTTCCTGTTAATGTGGCTCATTGGCCCTTTGCATATCATCGGATACGTCGCTGTGCTAACTGGTCTTCCCAAGTAAGGACTGGAAGGGACGAAGAGAACAGGTGAAGGGACCAGCATGCGCATCCTGCCCTATCAAGTTAACCTGGGCATCAGCTCACATTTCTACCTGGCCATCCTCAGCCCTCCCTCACTCGGGGACCTCAGCAGAGGGAGGGGGTGGGGAGAGTGGGAGCTGAAGCAAGCGGCGGCTTCGCGCAAGTTCTCAAAGTTCTTCCCAGTATGTCCCACTCCGCCCTCTTATTTCCCCCCTGCTGGTGGCATCAGGCCTATCAGTGTCTCGGCCGAGCTTGTAGTAGGAAGGAAGATACAGGGAGTGGGGGCAGGCTGACCCCGTAGCTGGTACCCCATATTTGGTTTTAACTGTTCAATACCAAGCGGATCTTGAGGGCCGATGCTTGGCGAGAAGCACCAGAAGCTCTGGGTCTCATGCCTGCCACCCTCAGACGGCAGCTAGATCGTCAGCTCCCCAGGGTGCTTAGCTCGGTGGCGCCCCCCGCAGCCCGTGGGGCTTGCGAGTGTCTGTAACTGAGTCACTTCCTTATCATGTCCTCTCTCCCTCTCTCTCTCCCTCTCCCCCTCTCTGTCTCCATCTCTCTCTCCCTCTCTCCCTCTCTCTCCCCCTCTCTGTCTCCCTCTCTCCCACTGTCTCCTAACACGTGCTTCATTCACATCGTCCAGAATCCCTCAAGGTTTCTCATTCTCCGTTCTTTCTTCCTTATTTTTTCAACGTGGCTACAGTTGTTTTTCTTATTTTTCCACCTCCTCGGTCATTCTGGTGAGTGTCTGGAGTGGAAGTGAAATAAATATGTGAGCTCGAAACCTCCCTTTAGAATCCAAAGTCTGCCCAGCTGTGAAGAACCCGCCCTCTGCCGTGTTCTCCCCATCAGCTCCTTCTCCCCTTCAATGCCGCCGCCCTCCCCACGGCCCCCCATTCCCTCCTCCCGAACCACGACTCGCTTTCTCTTCCGTCTGTGCTCTGGGCCTCTTAGGAAGAAAATGTACCTCCATCGTCGTGCTTTTTGGTGGTTAAATGCCAGCCACGTGTCTCCTCAGAACCTGTCATTTCCCTTTTCATTCCACTCACTGACCCCGTAAATGACATGGGATGCACAAGAGCTGGAACCGTCATTAGCTTAAAATGGCTTTATGTATTTATTTATCTATCTATTTATTTATTTATTTATAAGGAAAACTCTCTCACATCTCCGAATCGTATAAAAAAAAAAATTTTTTTTAAAGGCACCCTGCAGTAGGCGCACTCAGCATCGGCCAGGCTCTGATCACACAGGGCGGCGGGGGGCAGGGGGCGGTGTCAGGCAGTGTGACTTCATGATCGGGAGAAAAAGGCTCTTGGGAGTGACCTGTTTTTTTCCTCCTGGTTTTTAGGAAAGGCAATCTTAATCCTCTCTCTGAAATTTTAAAAGAGTAAAGCTTCCGTGTCTTTGCCATTTATTCAATGTAAGTACAGTCACTGGAAGACACCGGCACCAGCAGATGTCCGCGCGAGGCCACCTGTCCGCGGACGTGAGCTGGGCTGGCCCTCGGGTTGGCCGCTGAGGGCAGTGCAGGAGGGACGTCCCCCCACCCCAGCCCGGAACCAGACACACCTACTTAGAGCCTATTGCTTGATACTTTGTGCGTAGCTGTAGCAGTGAACCACCATGATTTCTTCAAGCTGAATTTTACTGGAAGTATCCAACATCACATTATTGTTAGCTTGTGTTCTTTTTGTCCAGTTAATGGCTTATTATTTTTTTCCCAGGTTTTTTTTCTTGTTGTTGTTGTTTAACTCTCCCGAATCTTGTGTTTTCCTAATCTACAACATTTTATGACATTCCAATATAGGAATCTGGCGGATAAAATTTAGATAACTTGGCATGGGCAAAAGTATATTATCTGAGGCACCAAGAAATCGAAAATTATTAGAAAATTTGACTTGATCGTATCAGTAAAATGAGACGATGCTCTGTTTCCGTCTGCCTCACGTTTATTATGGGGTATGAGTTAATATGGTGGTAGAAGATAATGTACAAGGTGTTGGAACATCGTTAACCTATAATCTGTAAAATGTTCACCCTCAGGTTAGGATGAAACATATTCTCGTGATACTGGTGGACATTGTGTGGTCAGTAAAAATCTGAGATCCTATGAACGGAAATCCATCACCTAGAGATGGCGACCCTCCGGGGAGGGAGGTCTTTGCATGATCCCGAGGAAAGCCTCACCCTGACCTTTCCCCTTTAGACATGGTTATGTCCCGAAACTGTGTGTCTCCAGCTGAAGCGTACATAGAAACCAGATTTCCTGATACACTCTGAAGGAAAGCATCACTTTAAAACAATGTGATTATTTTTTTCTGATTTTTATAAAAGTTGTATAGTTTTTTAAACTAAAATCCCAGAAGGTTTAAGAAAAAATTTAAATAGTTTAAAATAGAATAGCAAAGCTGAGTCTGGTCTTCTTAATGTTTGTATTCCTTTGTAGTCACACACACATACATCCATATAGAAATAATCCTAATCTTCTTAAAATCATACATACGTACATATTTATGTATATGTTAGTGTCACGCTATGCAGAGTTTTCTATCCTTTTTTTAAATCATTGCATCAGAAGCATTTTCCCTTGTCATCAAAAATGCTTCATAAATATTTTTAATGGCTAAATTGTGTATGAAGTTTTCCTCCAATGTTCTAGTATTTAAAATAATGGGATGAACTTTATCTATAAATCTTTGTCTTCATTTTTGATTTCTTCTTGCGGATTCATTCCTAGAAGTAAAATTATTGATTCAGGGAGGATGACATTTTATAGCTCAGGACAAATATTTACAAATCACGTTCCCGCAGGCTTTAGCAAATTACATTGCCAGCAATAGTTTATGAGAGTATATGTCTAATTGCATCCTCACAAATATCGAGGATTCTTACTTTAAAAGTCCTTGTCATCAGTGAATCATGAAGAATGGCACTGCTCTGATATTTCATTTTTCTTAATACTGGGTCTCAACTTTTTTCTACTTATGTACTTACATTTCCTCTTTTTATGAAATACTTGACAATATATTTCTCTTTCTACTTCTCCATAATTTTTGGTTTTTCAATGTGACTATACCATTTTTCATTCCCAAAAGTAATGTATGAAAACTCCAGTTGTCTTATATCCTTGCTGATGCTTGCTATGTTCATATTCTCTCTCTCTCTCTCTCTCTCTCTCTCTCTCTCTCTCTCTCTCTCTCTCTCTCTCTCTCTCTCAATATTTAGGACATTCTTAAAGTTGTGTAGTGGTATCTCATTGTGGTTTAAATTTGCATTTCCTTAATGACTACTGATGATGAGTATTGTTTGAGGTGTTTATTTCCCATCGATATCCGTGGAGGGGGGTTAAAATCGTTCATCCATTTTTTTATTGGGTTGGTTATTTGCTTATTGTTTTGAGAATTTATTCTGGATGCAAGTCCTTCTTAGATGTGTGACTTGCAAAATATTTTCTCCCAGTTTGTGGCATGCATTTTCATTCTCTCCACAGCATGGTTTGCAAAGCAGAGGTTTTTAATGTTGGAGAAATAGGATTGATTGTGTTTGTATTTAATGAATCATATCTTTGGAGTTGTATCTAGAAACTCTAACACACATGACAGTGATATCTCATTTGTTTTTGTCTAGAAGTTTTATAGTCATAAGCTAACCTTTATTACTGCATGGCTTGATTACTGTAGCTCTCATGTAGTCTTAAAATCAGGTTGCATAAGTTCTCTGACTTTCTTTTCAAAATTGTCGATTCTAGTTTTTTGGCCTTTCCACATAAGTAATGGCTTTATTTTTAAATAGCTATAAAAATTCTGGGTGGGTTTTAATAGGGATTGCATTAAATCTATGGTCAATTTGGGGAGCATCAACTTCTTAATAATGTTCCTTTAATCCATGAACATGGTATGTCTTTACTTACTCAGATCTTCTTTGATTTCTTTCACCAGTGTTATGCAGCTTTCCACATGTGAACCCTACACATATTTTGTTAGACTTATAGCTAAATATTTCATACATTTTGTGTCAGGAGTACTGAAAAGTTCTCATTTCCAGTTGTTCATTGCCACTATTTAGAAATACAATTGATTTTTGCCACTCTTGTATCCTGAGACTTTGCTAATAAACTCAATCATTAATTCTAGAAGCTTATTTGTAGAGTCTTTAAAATTTTCTATATAGTTATGTTATCTATGAATAGGAATTATTATATTTCTTCCTTTCCAACCTACAGTTCTTCAATTTCTTTTCCTTGATTTATGGCACTGAAAAGGAATTCCAGTACGATGTTGGATAGGCCTGCTGAAGGTGAACATATTTTCTTTGTTTCTAGTCTTAGAGGAAAAACATAAAATCTTCCATCAATAAATATATTCACTACAGGTATTTTATGGATGTACATTATCAAGTTAAAAAGTTTCTTTTATTTTCAGTTGTCTGAGTTTTTTCTTTTTAAATAAAAACTGGATTTTGAATTTCCTCAAATTCTTTTATTCCATCTATTGATATGGCTATAAGGTTTCTCTTTCTTAATCTATTAATACTATGACTTACATTGATTTTTTTTTTCGAATGTGGAATCAATCTTGTATTCCTATAATAAGGTACACCTAATTGTGAGGTATTATCCTTTTTTTTATGTTGCAGATTTGGTCGAGGATTCTTGTGTTTGTGTTCTTGGGAGATATTGGTCTAAAGTTTTTCCTTGTAGTTTTGCTGGTTGTCATTTCAGCATGATGCATTGGGAAGTGGTCTTTTCTCTACTATTTTCTGCAAGAGACTTGTGTAGTATCAGTATGTTTTTTTCTTAAATGCTTCTTAAAACTTACCAGTGAAGTCATCTGGGTAGGCCTAAAGTTTGCTTTGTTGGAAAGTTTTAAATTAAAGTTTAATTTAAAGTTTTAAAGTGCTATTCAGACTATCTGTTTTGGGGGGAATATTTTGGAGTTTGTGTCTTTCAAGAAATTGGTTAATTTCATTTAATTGTTAGATTTATGGGTATAGAGTTGTTTATAGTATTCCTTTATTTTTTTTAACATCTGTAGTGTGTTGTTAATATCTTCTCTTTAATCCTTGATATTTAAATTTTTTTTCTTCTGATTAGTGATTAGAGGTTAATTTTATAGATTTTTCTCAAATAATTGACTTTTGGTCTTATTGTTTTTTTTTTCTTATTTTCTGTAAATATTATCTCTCCACTTCTCATTCTCCTTGCTTTGTATTTGATTTATAGTTCTTTTTCTATACTTAAGTTGGGAATTTATATTATCTTTTTAGACTTTGTTATTTTAATAGAATATTTTTTGCTGAAAATTTTTTCTAAGCATTGATTTAACCACATTCCACAAATTTTGATATGTCATATTTTCATTCAGTTAAAAATATTCTCTAATTTTTTTGAGATGCTCATCAATGGGCTATTTAGAAGTATATTTCAAAATATTCATATTTTTCAGATATATTTCTGCTATTAAATTAAATTTTAATTTTGGTTTCTTCAAAGAAGCTACTTTGTGTGATTTTGGTTCTTTTGAATTTTTGAAGATTTGTTTAATGGCCCAGGATATAGCTTTTAATCTTAAAGTTCCATGTGAACATAGAAAATCTATATATTTTGCTGTAGCTGGCTGGGATCCTCTCTCTGTATCTATTAGATTAAGATGGTTGATAGTGTAGGTTTTCTGTGTCATTACTAATTTACTGTTTACTTGTTTCATTGATTACCGAGTTGGTAAGTTGAGTTTCCACGTATTTATGTTTAAAAAAATTTTTTTTCTTTCAGTCTTTCAATTTTTGGTTTATGAATTTTGACCCTCCTTCTGAGATACATACACATTAAGAGTAGTTCATTCTTCCTGATGAAATGACCCATGTATTGGTCTGCTAGGGCTGCCATAACAAAAAACCGTAGACTGGAGGTGCTTAAACAACAAAAATTTTTCTTCTCTCACTTCTGGAGGCTACAGCTCTAAGGCTGCGGTCCCATCAGGTTGGTTTCTATGCGGCCTTTCTTCCTGGCTTGTTGGTGGCGACCTTCCTGCCTCGTCCTCACGTGGACCTTCTTCTGTGAGTGCATTACATTTAGTGTAATTATTTCTATGGTCGGATTTAGGTTCATCATTTTATTATTTATTTTTTTGGTTCCTTCTGGTTTTCGTTCCTCTGTTTTGCATTTCTTGCCATATCTTGAATAACTGGAATATTTTTTAGGGTTGGATTGTAATTTATCTACTGGTTTCTAGGCTATGTATGTTTGCATCTGTTGTTGCTTTTGTTGTCATTGAGGCTGAGTCCAAGATTTATACTTTTTTTTTTTTTACACACAGAATTAGGAGCTTTCCTTTTCCGACTCCCTTTTGTTTTCGCCTTATGCCCCAGCTCGCAGGGATCCCTTTTCCTGGCTGTCTGTCAGGACAATGGGATGTCTCGTGGACTTTCACATCGCTGCCCTGCTGCCCCAAAACGCAGCACCACGACTGCGGCCACCATCAGAGGAAAACGGGGAGAATGCAGATAATCATTAAAATGGGAATTGTCTCCGTACTTTTAAACTCCTGGACCCCTTTTTCCTGTTTTCTGTGCCTGCAAAAATGATTTTTTTCTTTCCTCAGTGCTTTAGTTGCCCATGCCATTATTGCTGCAGTTGGCAACGATGGCCTACCTTTAGGACAAGGCTAGGAAAGAATTAAAATCTCCTCTATCATCTGTGGCTCGCAAGGCTCCCTTTTCCTGATCCCCTGGCCGGAAAGAAAATGTTTCTCTCTTGAGTTTTGCTGATTGTGCCACCATGTAGCCTATGTGACTAGTACCACTCTTGGGTCAAAGTGGGGAGAGAAAAAGATGGAAATAAAATAAGAAACAGATCCCTCTATGCATTGTTTAAAAATTTTTTTAAAATCTCCTACCCAATCACCTGCTTTTACCAACTTTGAGTTCTTGGGTAGTAGCTTTCAGTATTCTGTCCATAGTTCTTAGTTGTAATCAGTGGGACAAATAGATTTTAATAGGCCTACTCCATCCTGATCAGCACTAAAAGTATTCATTTTATTCTGAAATTCATAAATTTCAAAAGAATATAAAATTATTGGATTCTCTTTCATTTTTTTCTGGTACATATTGGGCTATTTTGATCCACGGTTCTAATTCTCCCTATTGTTCAAATGTTTTTTATCTTCCCTTCTGTTTATTTCTCTTCCCTTCTGTTCTATTTTCTTTTTCAGAAATATTGGTTATCTACTTATTAAATCTTCAATGTCTGCCTTCTATATCTAGCATATTTTTTCTGACTCTTTTTTTCTCTTTGTACATTTTCTTTGTAGTTTTCTACATCACTGAGTCTATTTTTCACATTATAGATTTAATTATTTATAGCTTCTAATGTTTTAAATGTAATAGTGTGTTTTTGTGTGTTCTCAATTTCTTCAATAATTCCAGTTCCCCTTTCGAGTCACTTAAATGTCTCATAATTTGGTCTTTTCATTTATATTCTTGAAGGCATGGTGGTACCAAAATGATGTCTAAAGCAAATCTTTTATAAAATATGCTTTTCAGCTAACTTTGTAATGCTATGTGCATTTTGTATTTTCAGAGTAAAGAACTGTTGCAAATATTCTTTATTGATAGTCTGTTTACTTCACGTATTAATCTGAGCCAGTTCATCTAAACATTCAATTTGCCTAAAAATGGCATAGGAGGATTTGTCTTTAGATTCTTTGTGAGTTTGAGATACATTTATTAACACTTTAGACAGAAGACTTGCTAATGTAGAATAATAATTTAAGTTTAGTCATTTTTTAGTAGGTTTGGTAAAATAGTCAAGGCTGTGTTCTGGCCCATATAAGAAACTTAATTTCTTAGTATTTTTTTTTTCTTATTTGTTTATCTAGGTTGAGACTTCCTATCATGTCATTAAAATCTTGTGTTCTTAGGTTAAAACTCAAACAATAAACATTAATCGGACTCTGAAAGCACCGTTGAATTCAGTTTGAGACTTGTGTGGTCCCTGTCTTCTGATGGTGCATCTCGTGATTTTTCAACTTCACAATAATCGCTGGATGACTGTGTGTGGTGGATTTTGCAATCAGAAAGTGTGAGACCTTTAAGATAGTTGTTTTCAAGGACTCTTTTGGCTATCCGTGGTCCTTGGGTGAGGAACATCTCATTCTCATTTTACAAATAAGGAAACGGAGTGTCTGAAAGGCAAAGGCACTACCCTGAGGACACACAGCGAGGAGGAGGAAGCTGGGAGGAGGGTGACCAGCCACCCCAGCTTGCCCAACACTGAAGGTCTTCTCTAGAGGTAGGACATGCAGTGCCGACTCTGGGTGAGTCCCAGGCAAGATGGGACGAGCTGGTCAACCTTGCTGCGAGGCCCATCTTAGATTCTTACGACTCAGGGTCTGTGTTCTCTCTGCCGTGACACACACCTCTCTCCCAGACCCCTCACTAGTAAGGCAAGCGAGGCAAATCAAGGGGAGTGGGGCGGGAATAAAGTTGCCACCTAAATGTGCAGGAGAGATTCATAGGCAAGGAAACCGATATTTAATATTCTATATCGTTCAGTTCAAAAATAATTGGGGTATAGAAAGAAGGGCGGACGAGCAATTAAACCTGAAGTGTATTAAAATGAGAAGCTAAGGGAGCTGAGCATGGGATTTTACATTTTACATGTTTAGAGGGATTTTAATAAATAATGTATGCCCCTTCGAAACAAATGCTAATAAAATAAATCGTGGAGGGTAGTTTGCAGCAGGATTTGAGATCGACAGATACAGAACATTAATCCAGAGACGGGCAGAGTTAATGGCCCCACACATGCACGAGCTGGGTTTTTCAAATTGCAGTTTGCAGAGATTGAACCTCCCTTGTCTCGATAACCCTGCCTTTTGAATAAGTGTTTTGTTTTCTTTCATTTTTTTTTTTTTTCTGAAAAAGGGAGATGCATTTCTCAGAGAGCAGAGTAGCACATTAGGCAAAACACAGAACCAGCAACAGCTTGGAGGGTGCCAAGCCCGGTGACCGCTGGGGCAGAGTTGGGTAGCAGATGTTGCGTTGCCGTGGCAACCGGTGGGCGGCTCCAAGTGAAGAAGGGACGCGATTTCCAAGGACCCCGGACCTGAGGGAGACTTTGACCCCGCCTTAACCCAGAGCTCCGTGGCTTTGGAAACGTTAGGGGCGAAGGAAGGAAAAAAGGAGGGAGCGACACAGTTTTCTGTCCTCGCTGCTATTATATTGTTGGGAAAGGAGAAAGACGCTGTTTTCTTTTTTTTTTTCTTTTCCTTTCTTTTTAATACCAGCCTTCGACGGGGAAACATCCCGGCAGCTCCGAGTTAATGAGCTGTCTTCGACAGCCCCGCTCCCCGTTGAACTGGGGGTTCCCGCCCAGCCCTTCCCCGCGCCCCTCCGCGTCCCGCTCACCTTTGCCGGCGGAGGCTCAGCCCCTTTCAGGGGGGACGCTCGCAGGAGGAGATGGGGCTCCACAGGCCGTGTCCCCGTCTCGCCCGCTCTGGGGCTCACACACTCACCGCGGCCTCCGCCGTGCTCGCCCAGCGGGGTGCGCGCCCCCTCTCCCAGATTCTGACGCCGCGAACGAAAACGTTAACAACCTTCCGATGGTTCCCAGTACCGGGCGCTGCCTCCTCCCTGCGCTTGGAAATAAATTTCTTTTTTTTCCTGGGAAAGCTCTAATTATCTCGTGAATAGCATAATTATATTGCACTCTGAGTTTTTTTTTTTTATGCGCAAAGCCTTCATTTTTTTGAATGTAAACAATGAAAACAGTCGTCGATATTTTCACCCCGTTTTGGCCTTTCTTTGTGGTTCACCACACGGTGAGCCTCAAAAAAAAAAAAAAAAAAAAGCCCTTCGTGGCATCCCCCAGCCTCCCAGAGGCCCCGGGATCTGCCGGCAGAGGGGTTCGGAACCGCCCCGAACCTCAGCTTCTAGAGCAGGGTTCTCTGAAAGCAGCCCACGGGGTTGCAGACCAAACAATATCAAACTTCTATTCATTTTTCAACTCGGCCTGTGAAGGTCTAGTTTCTGTGTGTGTGTTACAGGGCACATCATATGCTAACGCAGCGGCGTGTGCATGTGTGTGCAGCGTTTTAAATCCAGTCAGTATGTATGCAAGTTGTATCCTGTAGTTTTTAAAAAAGCTTTAATTCCCACCTAATCAAATTCACGTATTTGATGTATATAATTCAGTGCGTTTCAGTATGTTCGTCAAGCCCGGTGTTAGAACATTGCCATTATCCCGAAAAGGGACCCCACAGCCTCAGCTGTTGCCTTGCCCAGACCTCACCCTCTTCCTGCGTCCCCGGCTGTCACTCACACACTTCCTGTCCCTGCAGACTCACCTCTTCTCCATCCTCCGTGGAAGCAGAATCATTCTAAGGCGGCCTTCTGCGTCTGGCTTCTTGCATGTAGCATGATGTTTTCGAGGCTCATCTGTGTCGTGGCGTGTAGCAGTACTTCCTGCCTTTTGGTGGCTGGATGACAGTCCACTGTGGCTAGGCCATATTTTATTGAGTTGTCATCCGCTCTCGTGGGTAAGCAGCCACACCTTGTGGTAGCCCCGCGATCTGTGGAATCTGTGTATTTTAAGCACTGCGCGTCGAAGACGGTGTTCAAAGTAGCCAGCAACAGCAAGGCGCTAACAACGCATGTTGTGAGCGTCGGAGTTGGGTTGCGGGTTCTGGAAGTCTCACCTGGTGCCCAGGTACACCTTCTATTTGCTGGGACCCAGGAAGTGGGGGTGAGGGCGGGGCACGGCGGGGAACTCACGGCAGAGACTGCTTACTGGCGGTCACAGAAGCATTTCAGCGTGTTGACGACGGGTGGGGCCGTATGTGTGCACACGGGCTGAGCTGAGGTCGCCCTGGCGGAGCTGCTGTGAGGGGTGCACGGGGCCAGGTCCGGGGAGCCTGGAGCAGGGGCGGGGGAGCCCCTGCTAGCAAGCATGGCTGTCAGTCCACAGTCACCGCCGCCCCTCCCTCCCTGCCCTCAGGCCCACCCCCCACCGCCCGAGCCAGTCCCCCTCCTGGAAGCCCATCTCATCGCACACCTAAGGTCTGTGGTGTGTGCAGACACGTCCTCCTGAGATATCACGGGGAGGGAACGTGCCTGGCT
Source organism: Macroglossus sobrinus (assembly GCA_004027375.1). NCBI lineage: Eukaryota > Metazoa > Chordata > Mammalia > Chiroptera > Pteropodidae > Macroglossus > Macroglossus sobrinus. The sequence continues at coordinate 8,065 of PVKZ01006994.1, read as the reverse complement.
GGACAGTGGTGGGACAGGCTGGATGGGGGTCCACTGGGATGCAGGAAGGAAAAAAATGTCAAGCCCTGTCTGCCCTTCCAATCCCCTGCTTGCCTCGCCACGGCTTCTCTCCCCAGAATACGCCCCGATTCAGCCTAAGACTTGTCGATCACTTCTTATTTTTGTCATGAAAGCACAGAATTCAGGAGGAAATTGAGGCCCAGGTCAAGTTACTTGCTGAAGATCACACAGACACGTCACACAGATGACAGGGAGGGCCGTCTCCCGGGAGACCAGCCCTGCATCGGCCGGGGGTCAGCTGGCCCTTGGATGACTACCTTTCTGAAACCAGGTTCTCCCCGCCGCCACTTATGTCACACTCTCAAACTTCCATCACTCAGGTGACACTTTTGTATTCTTCTTTGCGACATCAGCACACCGCCATCTGTGGTATTCAACGGGCTCACTTCTTTTTCATACATTGGTTTAAAAACAAAACTTCATCACCCCTAGAAATAGGAGAACTCTCTCTTGCCAAATTATAAAGTTGCCATAAACACAGATACGAGAAACGATGTTAATGAATTCTAGCTAGACACTGTTGCCTGTGAAGGTGCTGATGCCCAAGGGGATTCTCTGAAAGGGGAGATTAGCAAGTGTTTAAAGGTGTTAAAGACAAACCAGCATGGAGGGGGAGACAGACTAATGGAAAGAAATTCGAAAGCTGAATCGTTTTGACGCAGTGTGATTTAATGGCCTGTTTTACCACATTTCCATAACCCCCGCGATAACCAAAGTTAATAAGCGATTTCATCCGTCTTCCATCGGGGTGGTGCTGGGCCTGACCTCGTCTCTTGTATCGTTAGTGACCTGGGCCCTGCTTTGGGGGAAAAGTGTGCACTGTACTCTGTCTGCTTCCTTTCTGAGCACTCGGGGGGAAGGTGCTGACACTTTCCCAGACACAGTGCATTTCTGGAGGTCAAGCCACACCCGTGTTCACCCAGCACTTCGGTCCCGAGTGTGTAAGGCAAGGCCCTCATCCCAGCGTGCGTGTGATCTCGGCGAAGGAGGAGGACCAGCAGCTGGACTGAGGAAGGGCGGGTGTGGGTGGGGTTGAAAGGGCAGCCTCTGCCCGACCTGTGGCTCCACGGTGCCCCAAACACCTCAGTCCCCAGCTGGTGTCCGAGGGACGCGGGGCAGGGACCTGGGCCTGAGTGGATTGTGCACCCCAGCAGCGGCAGAGCCGTGAGCCAGCCGCACACTGTCTGCTCTTCCCCCCAGCGCCCCGGATGTCAGCTGGGGCCTGAGGGGACACGTGCTGTCTCGCGTTCTCAAAAAAATATTCGAACGAGCACCATGGCTAGGAGACGTGAGCGGACTCCAGGCTGGTTTCCTGCCCAAGCTCCGGCAGGCGGGGCTTTCGGGGGGCTCAGCCTGACCCTGGAAGCAGGGGGAAGCAGCAGCACGTGGCTGGCTCCGTGGGTGAGCCCAAGAGGGTGCCCCCTCCCCCGTGCTGGGAGGCACGCAGCAGCTGCGAGCATCCTCTGAAGGGTGGCCCCATGAGCTCAGTGTAAGGGGGTCCCACAGACAGACTCCCTGGTCTGGGTGTGGTTTAGGGTACTGTGTTCACTGCCGTATGGGAGGGGCGCCTTCTGGGGGAGGCGGAGCGGTGGGGAGCCCTGAAAATCATTGACGGCTCAGGGGCTGGGGGCCCTGACCCCCGCACAGCTGAAAATTTGTGTGTAACTTTTAACTCCCCCAAAAATTTATTGATGGATGGCCCACTGTTGACCGGAAGCCTTACCGACAAACAGTCCATCAGCAGAAGTCTGTACGTTACACATGTGACGTACCACGTTCTTACAACAAAGTCAGCGGGAGAAAAGAAACCATTAAGAAGGAAACGACCAGGGGAAGGAAGACGCACGCACAGTGTGTTGAGAAGACCCGGCGAGCGCGTGGACCCCACGCCCTGTCTGTCTGTCACCCTGGTGTCCTTCCCCTGTCGTCTCCCAAGGCTTCTCGAGAGCTGCCCGCGTCAGACGCAGGCCCCACACGGGTCACCGTGCCCGCCCACTGCGGCAGCCACAGCCTGCTCCCCTCGTCCCCCGTGGGGCGCTGGCCGTGCCCCCCCTCCTGGCCCCTGACCTCCCAAGTTCACCCCACTCCCCCCGTCTTCCGATCCACCCCTCCCAGCGCCTGGGGTATGTCGCAGACCTTGCCGAGCTCAAAAGAGGCCTTTTTTTTTTTTTTAGCGTTTTAATTTGGATGTTTTAAATTTTTATTATTAGTTTCAAGCACGCAGTATATTGGTTAGACATTTATATTGCTTATAAAATAATCCCCCTAATGGCTCCTTCTCTCCTCCGGCCCTCCCCCCAGCCATTACGTTCATGCTGACCCCACTCCTTCTGCCGGGCTCCCCATCCCCGTGACCAGCCATCAACTACTAATTTACACTTCCTTAACCCTCCACCCCATCCTCCCAGCCCCCCAACACCCCTTCCCTCTGGCCGTCACTAGATTGCCCCCTAGACCTGTGAGTCTGTTGTTGACTAGTTTGTCCTATTTGTTCCTCAGGTTCCGCACGTAAGTGAAATCAGACGGCATTTACCTTTCTCTGTCTGACGTAGTTCACTCAGCACAATGACCTCTGGGTCCATCCATGTTGTTACAAGTGGTGGGATTTCATTTTTCTGAGGCTGAGTGATAGTCTGTTGTGTCTGTGAACTATAACTTTATGCAGTCGTCTGTGGATGGGCATTTAAGTTGCTTCCACATCTTGGCTGTTGTACATTGTGCTGCCACGGACACAGGGGTGCAGAGAGCTTTGTGAATTATGGTTTTGCATTTTTTTTTTTTGATAAATACCCAGAAGTGTAATTGCTGGGTCAAAAGGTAGATCCATTTTTAATTTTTTCGACAAACCTCCAGACTGTTTTCCATAGCGGCTGCACCCATCTGCAGCCCCACCCACAGTGTATGAGGGGCCCCTTCTCTCCGCATCCTCCCCAGACTTAGGCCCTGCTCCTCAAGTCAGCCCTAGACGGGGCTTCCCTCACCCCCAGTTCTGCCATCCCCTCTCTGGTTCCCCCCGTGTCGTCCAAACAGATCAGGGCACTAGATAGACACTGAGATTCTGGGGTGAGGCGGCCCCTGTAACTCTTAAAGAAAAAGGGATGCTGGCCGCAGTCTCTTGGGGACTCTCCGCTCATACTTGCCCAGGACACTTTCCAGCCCTTCGACCTAGAAACGTCTGCCAGCGGAGACGGCCACGCTTGCCAGCCTCTTCCTCTCTCAGTGTGTGCGTAGCGGGGGGCCAGTGTGATGTTCCAGGCCTGCCCGGTCCAGGGAGCAGCCACCACATGCAAGCTGACCATTCAAGTTCAAGTTCATGTCAATCAAAGTCAGTGAAAAATCTCAGGAGCCACATTCTGAAGGCGCAAAAGCCACACGCACTTAGTGGCCGCCATACTGAACAGTCACTAGAAGCCCTATTGCCCAGTGCTGTGGCCTTTGCCACCAGTCCTCCTAAGACAACGACCACTAACCACTTCTTCCTCCCCGACACGCATGCACACGCACACACACACACACACACACACACACACACACACATACACATACACACACATGCACACGCACACGCACGCACACAACAGCACCCATGCAGGCTGAATCCAGAGAGTTTTTGCCACCGGTCTCTGAGCTGGCATCTCCATGGACCTGGCCATGTTCATTCAGCGGTGTTTGTTTGTTTGTTTGTTTGTTTTGTTTCTATTGTTGACACTTCCTGGTCCACAGGCTACTGTTGCCAGCGCCGCCGTTTCTGACCCTTTGACACTGAACGTGAGCGAGCCGGGCTCGTGGGGCCTCAGGGCGGGCAGCCAGCCCGGGGCTCTGTCTGCTTCTCTGGCAGCTGGCTCAGACGTCACAATCCCTGTGACGTGTCCAACATCCCGGGACTCACAGAGTGCCCTCTGCCCGCAGAACCCACGGGGAGGGAGGAACGGGAGGGCCTGGGCCCCGCCCTGCCAGGATGCCGTCCCCGTACCCCGCAGGGGCTGGCCGCCCGCCATCCTGCAGCAGAAAGTCTCCCCGGAAGAACCTAAAGAGGGTTACGGATCCCCAGGGCCCACCATTCTCCTTAAACCCACCAGCTCGTGTCGTGTCTTCCGACTGACTGGACAAGGACAGGCCAGCGTCCTCAGTGGAGAGAGAAGCCACCGGGGTGGGGGCTGGGACGAGAAATGCACGTTCTCAGCCAACTAGAAGGTATAACGCGGGCTGAGACCCCGACACCGTCCCCCGTGGCCGCGGTGCAGGGCCGGGCCCTCCCACACACGCCCTGTCGCATCTGATTCAAGGTCGGGCCGTCTCTGGCGGCCGGATCGGCTTCTGGAGTCACCCTTCCGGTTTAGACTCCGGCAGCATAGGAGAATGCCAGTTGCCTCGTGCCCTGACGGGAGATATCATCAGAAGAAATTCTTACCCCCCTGATAGGTGAAAACGGTCTTTAATTTCTTAAAGATTTGTGTTTCCTTTATTACTAGTGAGTTTGAATCATGGTAGGACATTTATATTTCCTCTTTCGTGAGATTTCTGGTCATGTTGTTCTGTTTTCTATCAGATTTACAGGGAGGAAAATGAAAAAGGCAGCCCATAGAATGGCTGTTTTTTTCTTAATAACTTGAAATAGTTATTCTTTGTGTATTCTGACAATAATCATCATTGGTGGATATTGCAAGTATTCTCTTCTTAGATTTTTGTATATACTGTTTTAGAGTATACAGGGTGTTTTAATTTTAAAACAGTCAAATCGATCAATTCTTTTATGTACAGAGTCTCGTGTTTTGGATCTTTCTAGAAAATCCCCAAACCATGAATGTGTCCTCCTGTTTTCCCCACATCTTGGTAGTTTTTGAACTGCCAGCTAGGTAAGCCGTGTAGGATTCGTATTTTTTCTTTGCAGACAGGCAGTGAATCCGATTCGTTTTTAGACTGTCTCTCCAAACCGTTCGTGGAACAGTCCGGTGTTTTTACGGGTCTGTGTCTGTGTGTGGACGCGGTTCTGAGCCTTCAATCGGTTTATCTGGTCCCGTGCAGACGGCACACCTTTTTAAGTACCGGAGTCTAATCAACACGTTGATTTTCGAGAACTCCTCATTTATCATTCTTTTTTTTATTTTTTTATTTTTTTTCAGAATGATCATGGATTTTTCTTGAGGACTTGCATTTGAATTTTGCAATCAGTTTGTGATGTTCCATAGCAACCCCTACTGAGATTTCCTTGGCGAAGTCGTTGAAATCATTTGGAGAGAAATCCCATTTTCTAAGTATTTAGTCATCCAGTCTTGGACTAGAGTAATAGCCTCTATTTTTCAAGTTATTACTTTTGTCTTTGAAAATGGTTTCACAGTTGTGTGTGTGTGTGTGTGTGTGTGTGTGTGTGTGTGTGTTTTAAATAAGTAATGCACATTTCTGTTAGGTGTTTTTATAGGTTGCGTGTGCTGCTTTCATGGACGAGGCAGCTCTTTGCTCTTGTGATTATTTGTAAGTATAAAGCAATAAGACCTTTGTAAATGGACGGGGCTGAGTGCAGCCTTTTCTGTAGCTATGGCTTTGCACGTTGCTTTTTTAGAAATTCAAAAGCTACGCAGATAGGACGTTTGTATTCATCAGTACCCAAGTGGCAGAACCACGTGTCCACACCTGGGTAGACAGATGCGCAGATTTCTGTAAACAAGGGATGGCCATGAATCTGAGCCTAGACAGGCAGGGAAGTGGTAAATACCAGTTCAGCCTATTACTAAAATGTACACACAACTACTGATGGGCCGGTCACTGAAGTGAGCCATCCATTCCCACTGGTCTGTAGGAAAAATGACCTTATGTTAAAAAAGAAAGACAATACAAGAATCTTTCTAAAAGTTTCAGTGTAGGTAAATATTTAGATACATCATTAAATAGTCTTCCAAAGGGTTGACCAGTTGGTCGTACTTCAGCCTTGAGTCTGATTAGCTAATTAATAAGCATGCATTTTTAAGCCACTGGAAATTCTCAAAGCCGACCACAGTCTAGGCTCCGAAGGCCTCTCTGGGGTCCCGCAGATGTCGACTGTGCCCACTTTTACTCCCGCGATAGTTCTGCACGACGATGTTTTTCGCGTGCCCAGTGACTGAACTGCTCTCCCAGGCTGGCGAGAGCCTGTGGCTCTGTCTGGTGACCGTCCTGGAATCCACCCAGGCAGTTTAATTTGCTCTGTGACAGCAGTGAAGTAAGCACTGCTGGGAAAGACACCTCTCGTCCCCCGGATTTTTCCGCGGGTAAAATAAAGTTGTATGCCTTTCTTATCTCTACCTCACAGAAGTATTTCAAGCACCGCAGAGGGACACCGGGGTACTCTGCCACCAAAACTCAGTCGTGAAGAGCTGCATATAAATGCATGTAGCTGACAGATACCAGTAGTCTTAAGGCTGTGAGCGTGCTAAACGGTGGACGAGGATTTAGAAACGAAAACTTAGACCCGTGTCCCTAAGTATGGGAACCATTAGAGTATTGGACATCCCCTAAAAGGACAAAGAAAAGTCCTTTATCCCTCAGGGTCCATCTATTTGGACCCCATTACTAGTTTGTTGTGGAGTTCATCAGAGTTAAAGCATGTGTACACTCAATTTTTAAAGCTATTTTGAGCCAAATCTACAAATGGCCATTACATGTCTTGGAGAGTTGAAGGACAAAAAACTGTTTAAATTTGTGAAGTGACCACATCATATCATATTTTTTTGCCCCTGATTTAAAAGAAAATTCTCAAACCAGGGAACATATTACTCAGTTGAAAGAGTTGCTGCATTGACTTTACCACAAAATACTTTTTTTTCTTTTTTAGTAGATGTGTTATTATACAAGATCAAGAGGATGTCTCTGTGTGTGGTTTTATAAAACCATCGTAGCTGTTACTTCTCAGGGGGGCGTGTGGTATTTATAAGGGTTGGATGCATGATTTTTTAAAAGAAATTAATACATAATTTGAATTCAGAGTACAAGCTTTTTAAAAAATATATATGATCCAGCTCAGAGGAGCGTTTCTGAAATAACTCAGGGGAATAAATTACTTTTATTAATCCAGTCAGCCATTGGATGTCATTCTTCCGATTTAATTATGTTTATCTGCCAATAGGTGACTCTGCCTCTTATGCTTGTAATTTCACCGGGTGCAAATGGCGATGGCGAATAATTGTCCTCAGAGAGATAATTGCGGTTATAATTATTTACCATGCGAGTTAGCTCCGTTAGAAAATTAATCCTCTGTCAGACAGCCTGGCAAAAGGAACGTGCTTCTGTGTCCCCAAGTAGAGGAAGACCCCTTACATTTCTCGGAGGTTTTTTCCAGGTGTCGGGCACAGTGCTGAGTGGCCTCTAGACATCACCCCACTGAACCCCCACAGTCTGTCCGTAAAGTGGGTCTGGGCACCGTGGCCTTATTGAGGCGGGAAGCGTGGTTGTGGAGTTGGCAGGCGGAGGAAACCAGATTCAGACCCGGGCTAGCAGGCTGGGCATCAGACGACTCCTATCACTCGGAGGGCATTTGCCAGGCTTAGATGGGGAGGCAGTGTTTGTAAACGATTTAGCCCCTGCGCGTCCTTGTGGTCATCATCATCATCCTTGGTCTGTGCGTGGAGATTTTCCTTGGGCAGACAGTGCCTGCCTCTTTCCAGAAGCCCGCCCGACAGCTGGGGCAAAGCGTCGTGGGTTTCGGCCTCTCTCCTCTCTGCGCTCCCGGCCCTCTCTGGCCTCGCGTCTTCCAGTGTGAGCGCCTGTGTGCGCAGTGGGTCCTGGAGGTGTCTTCATGACAGCCGGCTCACTCTTCCTCCACCTAGACTGTCAATCGGTTGTGTCCGGGGCTCCCTCGGACCTCCCCACAGGGTCTCGGGTAGCACGGGGCTCCCTGCCTGCTCCCCTTCAATGGTCTTTCAGCGTGAAACCTACGAATACTTAGCCACCCCAAGGCTGGGAGGCGCTCGGGTTCAGGGGGTTCAGGTGCACGGGGCTGTTCGTCCGGACCAGCTGGGAGGATGCTCTCGTT
>PVKZ01006993.1:0-27802 GCA_004027375.1 Macroglossus sobrinus | reverse complement strand
AATCATATTGAGTGTCAAAAAACAAAGAAAATCCTTGATAACAATAAATACAATAAAAATAAAATTAAATAATAAAACTTATAAACATACACAATTTATAAAGAGTCAAGTCTCTTTAATTCTACCCTCCTTAGGTAACAATTCTGAACACTTTGATGTGAGCCCTTACCAACTTATTTCTGTGCTTATATATATATATATTTTATTTTTGTTTTTAATATAAAAAAGATTGTGACTTTTTGTCAAAGTATTTCAAATATTACAGAAAGACCTATATAGTATAAAGAATGAAAATTATTCAGATCCTCACCCCAATCCTAATTTTTAAGGGTAACCATTAACATATTAAAGTGTATTTGATGTGAATCCTTTAAGATCTTTTCTATGCATTTACAAACAAACTGTGTGTGCACACAGACATGCATGCACAACCAGACACACTCAATCATACATGCAGATGCAAACAAAGGGAGCTCTTTAAGTGTTTTGCTTTAAGCCAGCAGTGGTTGGAAGTTTAAAGTCAGTAATTGAGGAGACATCCCTGTGTTTTTCATTTTCTACAAGTAGAACAATGCAGCCATATGCCATTTCCTCTCTAGATTTAGCACTTGATACTTGGAATGTGAACAGATGCTGAAAGCTAGTAACAAAGTCCTTGCAGACACAAGGCCAAAGTCTAATGGTTGTGCAAATATTCATAGCAACAGTATTCATAATAGCCAAGATATAGAAGCAACCTAAATGTTCACAGTCGTTAAATGGATAAAGAAAATGTGGCATATACATATTATTCAGAACCTTAAAAAGGAAAGAATTTCTACCACATCCAATATGAACATCTTTGAGGACATTATTCTAAGTGAAATAAGCCAATCACCAAAAAACAGACAAATGATTCCAGTTGCATCACTTATATAAGGTATCTAAAGTAGTCAAATTCACATAAATAGGAAGTGGGATGGTGGTTACCAGGGGCTGAAGGGAAGAATGGAGAGTTGTTTCATGGGTATAGAGTTTACGTTTTGCAAGATGAAAAAGTTCTAGAGATCTATTGCACAACAATGTGAATATACTCAACACAACTGAACTATACACTTAAAATTGTTAAGAGAGTAAAATTTTTTTATGTGAGGATTTTTTAACACAGTAAAAAGATGAAGACAAAGCACAAATTCCTGACACATCAAGTGCAGTCTCAGCCCTTAATGTTCTTTCTTGTCTAGTGTAAACCTAGTGTCTAGAGACTATTTTTTACTCTGTTGTATCCTCACACTCAGCAGTGTCTGACATAGAGCGAGCATTCAATAACCATTGGTTAATCTAATGAGAAGATAGAAAGAAATCAAGAAAGAGAAAGGGAGGGAAAGGAGGGCAGAGAGCAGAAGAGCCCAGAACAGGACAGAGGAAGACAAGGGAAGAAAGCATTGAGTCCCGGAAAAAGCAATGTGCCCTAAGTGGGACCTGGAGGGATGGTAGGCTTAGGGGCAGGGGAGGGGGTGTCACAGTGTCTATAAAGAGTGCATATGTGGAAAGCCAGCTCTCTGGCCCAGTACAAACTGCACAATGTTTCGTGGACATCTGTTGAGCAGAATCATAGCTCATTGGGGACCAGGAAGAATAGGATCACAGCCAGATACCATTGACAAAGCTTGATACATTCTGGTTTAACTTAAACAAATGGTGCTAGTTTCAGAAAGGGAATTTTAACTTTGGTCCTCTCACAACAGGTCCTTTGGACCACTTTCCCAACTGAGGTGCTTATACTGAGAATCTTGGCTTTTGCGCATGCGCTGAAGGTTCCTGCATCAATGTGGGTAATCCGGCTCCTCCATCCCTCCCTAGAGGGTGACGCCAAGTGAGGACGTCAGCAGCCCAGCCTGGAATGCAGCATAATTAGGGGCGTGGTCTGAAGGACACGTTACCGTGGGGACCACCGTCTGGTGGCTCAGACTTGATCCAGGCATAGAGCGGTAAAGGTGTGTGTGAAGAGGAGGAACAACGACGGCTTGCTGCTCAGCATCCCGCCCCCTGGGGGCTGACGGCTGGCCATGGATCTGTACTTCAGCAACTGCCATGAGGCTACGGAAGGCGCCGCTACTAAGGGGGCCTCCAGCAGCCTAACTACAGATATAGAGCAGTGCAGCATAGTGAGTGGTGTCCAGTCCGTCGTCCTCCTCCTCGCACCTGGGCGGAGTCTTGGGAGGGCTGGTTGATGAAAGGGGCGGAGATCTCTGCAGAGCGAGGCAGGAGTGGGGGAAACGAGTGGGTCCTTGACGATTTAACTTCGGGGTCCCAAGCCAGAGGCAGCCATTGACTAGGTGTTCCTCTGGCCAGAACTAGCCTTGGGTGGGGCCTAGAGATAGGGTTGTTGAACCAGGAAAGCTGGGAAGCCTTCCAGGTTGTCTACAGGGTGGGTTCTTTCAACCCTGAGTGTATGATTCTTTAGTTTATTTGGAGGTATTAGCCCATTGAAGTGTAAGTATATTGGTTTAAACTAAAAGAATAGGTCTAGAAAAAAAAAAGACAAACCTAATTGTATCCGACAGAGCTTGCAGAAAAAACCCATTCCAGAGGTTGGAATAGCTCATTTATTGGACCTGCCTCTTGGCGTCAAGCTGCCTGTTATCCCAGGAAGCAATAATGTACTCTATACTACAAATATAAGTGAAAAGGTAAACTAAATTTTAATAGTGCTTAAGAGATTTTCTTTACCCTTTTCAGCTTGGTATTAAACTTGAAATACTGCTGTGGTTTTGCTTTGAGTCAACTTCAATTTCACATATCAAATGAAGTTGAATGAGTTGAAGTATTTAGTGTCTGAACCTCACTTTAACGATAGAAGGCCCCATGATATGCCTTAGCCACCAAGTTCAGCCTTAACTCCAACTCAGAGCCTCAGCTCTGAAAGGTTGGGGTCTTTCAATCTATCCATACATACCATGCTAAGTCCTACTTCTGTGCCTTTATCCATCTGCCTCCCAAAATCTGACATGCACTCTCCTCTCTCCACCCTGACCTTCAGTTTGAACTATCTTTCAAGAGCTACTATATGAAGTCTTTCTTAAGTGTCACAACCCCTAATTATCTCATCTTTTCTTAGACTTTACATTGTCCTTGGTCTACACTATCTCACTCAGCAGTGAATCAGTAGTATTAGTGATTCACCATGCTGCATTCACATTGTTACAAATTTTAAGTTTCCTGCCTAATATCCCCCTTCCCTGTCCTTAGCTTTAGGCCAAACCTGAAGGAGGTTCAGAACTTTCTAGTTGAGTGTGTGCTTTGATCACAATAAGCAAAAGGTTTTACAGGAATAATTATGACATCTTTACCCTTCTATTGTCTATGGTGTCATCAAGGATGAGTAGGAGCTCCTTGGTATTTCTGATACCTGTCTACTATATATTATTTTTTTTAAGTTTTATTGCTTGAAAACAATATAATTTCTCTTTTGAAAACCAATATGTTCTAAATATATGCCAACCTCACAGAAATTGAGTCACATTCTCACAAATTAGCTTTCCTAAAACATATTCAAAACCTATTCACTACTATTTCCAGTATGTAACCAGAGCCCTATCCATTGGTTGCTTCCTTAAATATCTTCTATTTGCCATATTTCTATTCTGTACCTCTGTTATTCATTTATTAGCTAGTTTTTATTTTCAGGTTTTTCCTATACTTAATTATACTGATTCTCGCTATACTGTATTATATTGATTACCCACATCTAATCATGACCAGGCACTACATTCAGCTCCCCTGAAAACTAACTTCATGAGATCCTTCTTTGTCTTTTAGCAGGATCACCTCAAGGAAGTAAAACTTTATAATGCGTTTTTTTTAACTCATTTTACCCTCCTGACCACCTTATGGGGTTGAAACTATGATTTATCTAAGGTCACAGGTACATAACAGCAGAGCTTAGACCAAAACCTTTGTCTCCTGACTCCAAGGCCACACTCCTTCACCTGACCTTGCTGCTCCCTGAACTGAAGACCACTTTAACAGAGCACTACAGAAATGGGAAATTTAAAGGTCTTTCACATTGTTTTGAATGCAAGTGGAAGCAAAATTATTGTATTCTACTGTCTTGTTTTCAATAAGATTAAAATATAACAATATAACCTACCTATCTTTAGCTATGCATTAATTAAAACCTGACAACTGATCCTATACTTCAACATTTGATACTAAACTTATTCTCAAGTAATTTGTCTATGAATTAAGTTGCTTGTTAGTATACTATATTTGGGTAGCAACTGTTCACAAACTCCATAAATTGGTTTTATTGTAAAGCTAATAGTAAATATTGTGCCAGTTAACTTAGACATTTTGCTTTCAAGAAAAAATATGTTAAATGAAAAAGAACTTCCATACTTTAAAAAGTTTCCCCTATGATCTCTGGCAGGTAGTGATACTGTAATAGAATGACTCTTCAGTTTAGGGAAATCGATTATTTTAATTGACACTAGAAAACTTACCCTGGCCTTAACATATGAATTTGTTCTTTCTTGATGGGTCAGTAGCCTGGGTTTGGTCAACACATGCATGTCACTGACAAAAATCAACATCAAAAAGAAAAAGAAGCAATAATTGATCCTCTATAATTGCATCATCATTTCAATTGCCATCACTGGTGATTGTTTGTCTTCTAGCGAAGATATGAGTTTCCTGTCTAGTCTTACTGTAAGTTAAATAATTGCCCAGAAGGATGTCTTTCTTTGTCTTTTTAAGGAAATATTGGTAGAAAATCTAGCTTCCTGATATAGGTCCCTTGGGAGAGACGAGAGCCTAGCATCAATCAAGTGTTCAGAAATTTACAAATGAAGCTTTTAAATGGAAAGAGAAAACTAGAACCCTATTTTTCCCTTCCTTTCTGACCGTCTGCCCACATATGAAGTATCCTACCTTCCTTGTAGGAACTCTTAGGGCCACACTTCAGTGTTCAGGAATTGAACTGAGGTTGAAGCTACCATCTCCAGCCTAAAGACATTTTTTAGTAGAGAAGAGAAGATGAGGCAGTTAGGATTACCCAAATCAGTCTATTGTATTCTCCCACTTCAGATTCTGCTTGCATGTTTTATTTTCAATGAACAGTCTAATTATTTCAACAAATTGAGCTTGAAAATGTGATTTCATTCATTTTACATAATACTTTCAAATCTGTGTTTGCAGCTTTATCAACCACCTTACGATTTTAATTTGACTGATCCTTATTGTAAACTTTTGGAAACCAGCTATAAAAGTTCACAGGATCCACACTTAAAAGCATACTATAAGCGAAAAGATATCCTGAGGAAATTAAAGAAAGGAAGCTACATCACCAGCAATAATAAAGTGGGTTGAAGTCTACTTCCTGTTAACCAGCAAAAACCTAGGGACTTGATAGACACTTGCTTCTGTATTTCACTAGAAATCTGTATCAACTTTTAGTTGAGCAACACAGGATACCTAATAGAAAACTCAATGAATTTCTAATGTTTGGGTAAAGAGAAATCAGGCAGCTGTTGTTTCTAAATAAACTACTTGTTCCTGCTTGATCTCTTTTCTTAGGTAACAGCAAAAGATAAACACCAAATTATGTGAGTATGTAAAGATACACACATTCTTATTTATGTATTTTCTCTCAGCTGTACTGCAGTGCCTCTCCTCTGGCTTTAAAAGTAATAATGGCACTGTATACCTGTCAAGGAGTATTTCCTATATCCTTTGAGAAGACTAAATACAAAATAAAAACTTTACAGAATATAGCTTGTGAGAATAAATTCTTTGGAGGGTTAAATGTCATTACTATCCTAGGTTCAAATATCAAATTCATTGGAAATCGTATATACATGATTATTATATAAATTATATCACTGAAATAATATTATTTAGATAGAAATTTCCTTATGATAAAGCAACTGTAGAGAGATACTACCTTCCAAATTGTTACCAAAATGTGCTATTATTACCCTTGCTCCCAAAATTGTTACAAAGTCAATGTTGTTGTTACAACTTTATATGTTTGGCTTTTGCTTTTTGTTTTCATGGGTCATATGTACTTTGAAGGAATTGAATAAGTACAGGCACTATCTGACCAGTTTAAAATTAGACTTTGAAAGAAACTATATAAGAGAACAAGTAAGTTAAATACTTAAATTTGTTTTCTGGCAGGGGGTTTTAAGGAAATTTTATGTAGGTTTGGAAGAAAGTTGTGGTCCTCTGAAGAATATTTTCTTATAATATTCTGACCTAGACATGTTAAGGTAACAAATTAAATAAGATCTCTAGAGATTTACAAGAGATAAAAATAAGACTTTTGCCTTTTACTTCTAGGGAGAAATTTTCACATGTTTAGAATGAACCCACACCAGACTTATATGCAAGTTAACAGAATTAACCATTTGTAAAGTACATGAAGTTTACCAAGCCCTAAACATAAGAAGTCATATCAAAGGATAGGCTTATTTCTGGCCAATATAAAAACTTTAATAATTTTTTCTCTTAGAAAATGATTGAAAAACAAGGAAATAAATTTTATGAAACCAAGAGAGCACATGAAAATTATGAAAATGTACTGTTCCAAGAATGGCTATTACTGGAAAATATGCAAGAAGCTCCAGAACAAGAATTATTAATAAAGAACAGGTACGATCAAAGTTAATGCATATTTTATGGACATATTGTGGACTCCAAAAAGTTGTAAAAGTACTAGAAAATTTGAAAATATAATGAAAAAAAAAACAGATGCTATTTAAACCCCTAATGTCTTCAACCTAAAGAGAAAGGAAAATATACTAATTGGTAACAGGGAGTAGGAACCTTGGTTCCAAGGCTAGGGAGGAGCTTCTGCCTAAGTAACTGGAGTCACTGGAAACCCAAGAGGTAAGCCAAGCTGATATTTGAAGAAGAAATCCAAAGTAAAAATCCCTAAGCTTGGAAAACCCAATCCAATAGTAGCAGAGTTTAAGGAAATTATCGTAAGGTCAAAAAGGGATGGTAGCTATAACTCTATGCTAATATAAACAGGTTTTGTTCCCCAAACAACTGTGTATGTTTATTCAGATATTACCCACACATATTCGATGTTACCATTCAGAGGCAAATCCCAGGCCTCAGGAGACAAAGGGATGAGTTATAGTTCTTTCTCTTTCTCCTTTATTAGTGGGGAGGGTCAGTTCCCTATCACTTGGCTCTTGCATTCTATGGATTCATGTCATATGCCAGAACACATACTGATCCACCAGAGTCCCAGACTGTAGTTCACAGATCTATGTATATATGAAATGTTGTTCAAGGACTTAGGATTTATAGAGAGGCCAGTACCCACTTATTTTTAAAGGAAATTCAAATCTTCTTGTTTTTTGAAGTCAATTCTTAAGTTGATTTCAACTGTCTTTAGAAATGTATGTTCTCAAAATTCCTGAGTTATGAATAAAACTCTCTGTAAAATGCCTTTAACAACTCTGTTCCACATTTTGCCTTTGTCCCAGTCACAAGAACAGAAACTTGTATAACAAAAAGTCTGGTAAAATGAGTACAGCATGGGGAGTTGCTGGTGGATCAGTATCCTTTAAAGAGCCCTGAAAATTTCTACATTTCTTGTAGTTCAAGAAATAAAAAAGCAACTCAGAGGTGGTTTGCAAATATCAAAATAGATAATACTATCATAAAGGAAGCACCCATTTACCTTCACTTACATTTGCACTTTTACTTAGATATTTATGTATGATTAATAGGGAATTAGACAAAATTGAGCACACAGCAGAAAATCAGAGCATATTCCAGATAACGGAAGAAGAAAGACACCATCGAGACTACATTGGAAGAAAACTTAGTCTCCGTAGAAAAATTGAAGAGGTGAGAAACACCAAATTTTAAATATTGATTGGGAAATTGTGTACAATTGTTTTATTTATGAACATTTTTAGCAGTCTCCGATTATTACCTGAAGTTATTAGGTCTAAAAACTGCTATTAAAATATTAATTTTTAAAAATAATAAACCACTATTACTCTTTTCTCACTGTTAGAATAAACAAATTTTACTTGACAGAGAGAGATTGATACCACAAATTATATACAGTCAATACCTCATCTTCTCTTAAAGTTTTAGAATTTAACTCAAGTGAAAAGTAATCATGCCTGCATTCTCACTCCTCAAAATTCAGCCAAGGCTATTGGTTTAGTTTCTTTGTCAAAATACATTAAAGGGCAACAGATTACATATGATATACACCCCTAATGCCATAAGAAAAACCCTCTTGCCAGCATCTTTTTAGATCCATCTTTGAAGCCATGCTTATGTTTGAATTAAGTTTACAATAGTAAAATAATCTTCTTCCTTTTTCCATTCTATTGCACCCACCAACACATTCCCAATAAAAAGCAATCAATAAATAAAAAGTCAGTGTAAGATTTTTATTATGATTGATCCAATTTCTTTAAGGCCTTTGATTTGATCTCATTTGTTTATTGGCAAAATACCCCAAAGATAGTTATGAAAAAGAATCATGGTAACATTGTGCTCCTTAGGAATGGAAGACCAAAGAAATGTTACTTCTTACAAAGATTGGAAAAGAATTAAAAAGAGAAGCAAGAGTTGAAGAACAACATCAAAAAATTAGAGAAGCTGCTCACCAGAAGGTAGAATGAGCTTTTACTAATAACTTGAGCTATCTGAGGAAAAGCATTTGCCAATTTTTATATTTTAAAGTGTGAATTGTCAGAAGAGGCCTAAACTCACAAGAATAGTTATTGATGTAGAGACCCAGTCTGGTCTGAACTTGGACTTCAAAGGTTGGTCTGAAATGGGACTAGTCTCCAGAATGTGGTCAGTCAATGAGTTAGATTGGTTCTAGTTGTTAAAATATATTCTTCTTCATGCTGGACAAAAGTAAACTTACCCTTACTACCTTCCTAGCTTTGTACTCATTGTGACTTTAGAAATTTCAAGACAGGATTGAGGGCTCCCTTCAAATATACCATCATATTTTCAGTGGCAAGTTAATATTAAATTTTAAACATATTAAATATATATTTTTTTAATATTTTAGAAACATTCACTTCTGGAGAAAAAAATCCCTTTTCGTTTACAAAAAATGCAAAGTAATGACCTCAAGAGAGAAGAACCAGAAGGAAGTATATTTGAAAACAAGGGACAAGATAAATCAGAAGGTGAGAGATAATAAAAGACAAAATAATTAAACAGAAGATGGATGTCTACATATTAAATATTGGTGGTTTTGTAAGGCCCACGAAAAGGGAAATCCTAGAACCTCACACTACCTATGCTAGGCACTGTATGAGGTGCTTGCCAGTTACAGCTCAAGTTGTAAAGAATGTACACACACACATACATGCCCAATATTATTATATATATTATAACAAATTAAACACTTCTATAAAGTGGCTCAGTAAACAAAACTGCCTTATGATTAACTTAAAAAGGAACCAATAAAAGGAGTCAGTACAAAAATAAAAGAGAGCAAAAGAGACAGTGATATATATTAATATATGTGTGTGTATGTATATATACAGAGAGAGAGAGAGAGAGAGAGAGAGAGAGAGAGAGAGAGAGAGAGAAAAGAAGAAGAAGAAGAAGAACAAGAACAAGAACAAGAACAAGAACAAGAAGAACAAGAACAAGAAGAACAAGAAGAACAAGAAGAACAAGAACAAGAACAAGAAGAAGAAGAACAAGAAGAAGAACAAGAAGAAGAAGAACAAGAAGAAGAAGAAGAAGAACAAGAACAAGAACAAGAAGAACGAGAAGAACGAGAAGAAGAAGAAGAAGAAGAAGAAGAAGAAGAAGAAGAAGAAGAAGAAGAAGAAGAAGAAGAAGAAGAAGAAGAAGAAGCTAGAAAGAAGAAAAAACATTACTAAAAAATAGACTGAAACAATAAGGGAAACAATGAAAGAAAAATATTTTTAAAAATAGAAGAAAAACATTTAGCTGAAGACAAGTAAGAAAAGATTATACAAAACAGGAAGAGAGCAAACTAGTAAGAGAATAGAAGTATTTTTAAAGGAAATAAAAGAAGACACATTTAAAATATACTAACCAAAAAAAAAGAGATAGAAAAAATGTAAGAACAAAAAGGTTAAAAAGGAAGGAGCAGTAAGATAAGATGGTACAAAGATAATAAAATGGTAGAGGGAGAGGAAAAGAATGACTGAATAAGATAAAATAAAACCAGAAAATTGAGCAGAAGAAATCAGTAAGAAAATACACACACTTGATGAGGGAGTGGGAGGAAGACAAAGGCAAAAAAAATGAGAGAGAAAGAAACAGGGAGAAGGAGGAAGAAAGGCAAGCAGCAAATGAAAGAGAAAGAAAGGGAGCAAGAAAAAGACACAAGGGGGAAATACAGGAACAAAGATGGGGGATGGAGAGAGTGAGAGAGGAAGCTAGAGAAGAAAGAAGTTTAAAAAGGATGTCAATAAGATAAATTAAAAAGAGAGACTGTGAGAGTGAAAGAGAAGTTTGAAAAAGAGTAGCCAGTAGGAGGGGGTAATATAGAGAGAGATTAGAAGTTAGTAAAAGAAGACAAATAAAGATGGGGGGGGAGAGAGAGAGAGAGAGAGAGAGAGAGAGAGAGAGAGAGAGAGAGAGAGAGTTTTAAAAGAAGTTAGCAAGAAAAAGCAGTACAAGGAAAATAAGCTGAATAAAAGAAAAGGACACAGTAGGAAGAGGAGAAGAGGAGAAAAAGAAGGTAGTAAGAAAGGCAACAAAAGGAAATATAGAAAGAAAGGAAAAAAGGAAAAAACAGTAAAATGGAAAGAGGTTAAATAAAGACAGCAAAGGGACAGAATAAAAAATATATAATAAGGAAAGAGAAAGATTTTAAAAGGAACAGGAGAGGGAAAAAAAAGAAAGGAAGAAAGAATAAATAGACTTTAAAAAGGAAAAGCCAGGGAGAAGGAAGAAAGTACAGAGGAGAGAGAAGAAGGAGATTAAAAAAACAAATAATAATAATAATAATAATAATAATAATAATAATAATAATAATAATAAAGAGAAAGTAGATGAATAAGATGAAATTTAAAAGAGGATCTAGTAAAAAGGCTGGACAAAAACAAAAAAGATAGAAAGAAAAAGAGAGTGTGAAGGAAAGAAAAACATTTGAAAAGAGAAGCCTGTAAAAAATAAAATAAAGAAGGAGAGAGGGGGAAGGTAGAGAGGAAGGAAGAAGGAAAAAGGCATACAGGCAGGAAACAAAAGAGAAAGAGTATGAAAGTAAAAGAGTGAGGAGATATCGAAAAGGAATAAAGAAGGAACGGAAGGAAAGAAAGAAGAAAGTTTGAAAAGGTTATGAATCAATAGGAAAAAGTAAATTGAAAAAGAATAAGGAATTTGATCATGTGTGTGAGAGAGAGGCTTGAAGAGGAGCCAATAAAGAAACTAAAATAAACATGATAGATAGTAGATAGATAGATTTAGTTGGTATTAAAAAGAATAAGTCAGAAATAAGCAAGAATGCAAAGCAAGATAGCAGAAAAGAGAAAAAAGAGAAGGAAAGAAAACGTTTAAGAACAGGAGTCCATAAAAAGTAAAAGAAAAAAAGGAGGAGGGGACTGAAGACTTGAAGAAGAGAGGCTACAGAGAGTAGGGAGAGAGGGAGGGAGGGAGGGAGTGAGGGAGGGAGGGAGAGAGGGAGGAAGGAAGGAAGGAAGGGAGGGAGGAAGGGAGGAAAGAAGTGGGGAGGGAGAGGGCAAGAAAGAAAGGTAAAAAACGAGAGAGCATAGTGTTTGAAAAGGAGCCCATAACAAAATCAAGTAAAACTGTGGATGTAATGCAGGGATAGAGAGAATTTTTAAAGTAAAATTTGGTAAAATAAGGATGATGAATGTTGCTAGCTAGCTAGATGAGAAATAGATAATAAATACAGGTATGTAGAGATGATGGATGTATGGATAGATGGATGGATGGATGGATGGATGGATGGATGGATGGATGGATGGATGGATGGGTGGATAGAGAGAGAAAGGGAAGAAAGGAAGGAAGGAAGGAAGGAAGGAAGGAAGGAAGGAAGGAAGGAAGGAAGGAAGGAAGGAAGGAAGGGAAGGAAGGAAGGAAGGAAGGAAGGAAGGAAGGAAGGAAGGAAGGAAGGAAGGAAGGAAGGAATTTAAAAGGGATAAGGCTAAACAAATATTTGAAAAGATGCTCAACATTGGTAGCTATTAGAGAAATGCAAATCAAAACCACAATGAGATACCATCTCACACCTGTTAGAATAGCTATAATCAACAGGACAAGTAGTAACAAATGCTAGAGAGGGTGTGAAGAAGAAGGAACCCTCATACACTGCTGGTGGAATTGCAAATTGATACAGCCACTTTGGAATACAGTATGGAGTTTCCTCAAATAACTAAGATTTGATATACCATATGATCCAGCAATCTCTCTACTGGGTATTTACCCCCAACGAGTTGAAAACACATATCCGAAAAGATATTTCCACACCAGTATTCATAGCAGCATTATTCAGTGTCCAGGAATTGGAAGCAACAAAAATGTCCTATAAGAGATAATTGGCTAAAGTAGCTGTGATACATATATACAATGGAATATTACTCATCTAAAGAAGAGATGAAATACTGCCATTTGCAACAACACTGATGGACCTCAAGATAATCATGCAAAGTGAAATAAGCCAGGCAGAAAAAGTTGAAATCACATATCACTTATATGTAGGATATAAACCTAAAAGCAATGAATGAACAGGAAAAACAGAGACTCATGGACATGAACAATAGATTAGTGATTACCAGAGGGTAGGGCAGAGGGTAGGGGGTGTGGAGAGGAAGGAGGTAGATGGAGTAAAGGGGGTCAAATATGTGGTGACAGAAAGAAATCTAAATTTGAACACACAGTATATATATATATATATATATATATATATATATATATATATATATATATATATATATATATACCTTACTGTTAAAGTGTATAGATGAAACATTGGATTTCATTAACCAATGTCACCATTAAATAAATAGATGATGATGATGATGATGATGATGATGATGATAGATAGATAGATAGATAGATAGATTTTTAAGGGGGTGAGGGTAGAAAAAGTACTAAAATAAATAGGGGGTACAATGTGAGAGAGAGAGGAGTTTGAAAAGAAGAAGTTTGAAAGGTGTGGAGGGCAAAGAGCAAAAGCAATCTATGATTTCACTCATAAGTGTAAAATAAAACTGAAAGCAACAAATAAGACAGAGATTCATAGACACAGTTTAGTGGTTACCAGAGGGAAAGAGAGAAGGAAAGAAATAGATAAGGATAAAGGGGGTCAAATATATAGTGATGGAAGGAGATTTGACTTTGGGTGGTGACAAACAATGCAATATATAGATGATGTATTATAGAAGTGTACATTTGAATCCTATATAATTGTATTAACCAATGTCACCCCGATAAATCCAATTTTTTTAAAATCAGATATATAGGTAGATTTATTCGAATAGGTGTTTGGTAGTGGCAGTACTTGCTGATTGATCTTTGACTTGAAGCATGCCCATTGTCAGACCCAAGATTGTGCCAGTTCATTGTTGCTATGATGAATACATCATTGAGACACTGAGAGTGTCTGCAGTGAGAGAGACCTAAAACAAAATTGTTTCCTGCTAGTGTTTAGTGAAATCCTAGGGTTCCACAAATGTTTGATATGACCTTTATTAAGAAGCTTTAAAGCCCAAACTGTACTAAAGGAAAATGTGTCCACTCAAATGCCGGGCTCGCTTATTATGAGGTATATATACTTCAAAGAAATTACTCTTGGTATCTCAGTACACATATTTAAACATCTTTTAAATTTCATTGATTAAAAATAATAGCTGAATGTTTACAATGGGGCAAGTATTTTACATGCATTATTGGATTTAATAGTGTGGTTAACATTATTTTCCCACTTTGCAGATGAAGGAACAGAATCTCAGGGGTTAATTTTTTAAGTTAAAATCACACAGATCCACATGTGGTACATATATACAATGGAATATTACTCAACCATAAGAAGAT
Source organism: Macroglossus sobrinus (assembly GCA_004027375.1). NCBI lineage: Eukaryota > Metazoa > Chordata > Mammalia > Chiroptera > Pteropodidae > Macroglossus > Macroglossus sobrinus. The sequence continues at coordinate 13,786 of PVKZ01006993.1, read as the reverse complement.
GGACTACTGCCATCTACAACAACATAGATGGATCTTGTTATTGTCATGCTAAGCAAAATAAATGAGAAAGAAAAAGTTGAGAACCATATGATTTCACTCATATGTGGGTGATAAAACAGAAAGCAACAAACGAAGTAGAAAAACAAACAAAAATTCATAGACACAGACTACAGTTTAGTGGTTACCAGAGGGGAAGAGAGGAAGAAGGAAGTAGATGAGGATAAATGGGTGTCAAATATATGGTGATGGAAGGAGATTTGACTTTGGATGATGAACACACAGTGCCATATATATATGATGTATTTTAGAATTGTATACTTGAAACATATACATTTAATACATTTAATAAAATAAAAAGTCAGTTAAAATTAAATAGATAGATGAATTAATCTATACATACATACTTAAATACATATATTGATACACAGATTCATAGATAGGACAGATTTTTTTACAAGCCACCATTTTTATTGCTATAATAGACATAAATTTACTCGGTCAAATTGCTATACATGTTTCTAAAGATACTTGGTTTCTGTCCTTATCTTTTTTATTATTAGTGTCAAGTATACACTACATTGGTTAGACATTTAATAGTTCATTAAACAATCCTCCTGATTACTCTTTCTCTCCTCTGGCTCTACACATAGCCATTACATTATTGCTAATTGCATTCCCTATGCCGTGCTCTCCATCCCTGTAACCAACCACCTATCACCTACTAATTTGTACTTCTTTAATGCTTCACCTTTTTCTCCCAGCTCCATAACCCCCTCCCCTCTGGCTGTCACTAGATCGTCCTCTATATTTATGAATCTGTTTTTGATTACCTTGTTCTTTTTGTTCCTTAGATTCCATATATAAGTAAAATCATTTATCTTTCTCTGACTTATTTCACTCAGCATAATGCTTGTAGGTCCACCCATGTCATTGTGAATGGTAGGATTTCATTTTTTTTTTGTGGCTGAAAAATATTCCATTGTATATATAAACCATAACTTCTTTATCAAATTGTCCATATCTTGGCTATTGTAAGTTGTGTTGCCATGAACATAGGTATGCATAGATCTTTGGCAATTATTGTTTTGGATTTCTTTGAAATAATCAGAAGTGCAATCGCTAGATCAAAAGTTGATCCATTTTTAATTTTTTGAGGAACCTTCAGACTGTATTCCATAGTGCCTGTATCAAACTGCTATTGTAACCAGCAGTGTATGAGGGTTCCCTTTTCTCCACATCCTCACTAACACTTTTTCTTTGATTTATTGATGATAGCCATTCTTATAGGCATGAGGTGATATCTCATTATGGATTTAATTCACATTTCTCTGATGATTATTGACCTTCAGCATCTTTTCATATGTCTATTGGCTATCTGTATTTCCTCTCTGGAGAAATTTTATTCAGGTATTCTGCTCATTATTTAATTGGATTGCCTGTTTGTTATTGTTGTTTGTTGTTGTTGTTGAGTTGTATGAGTTTTTATATATTTTTAGATATTAACCCCTTATCAGATGTACTATAAGCGAATATCTTCTCTCATTCAGTAGGCTGTCTTTTTGTTTTGTAGATTGATGGTTTCCTTTGCTGTGTAAAACCTTTTTAGTTTGATATAGTCCTATTTGTTTATTTTTTCTTCTGCACCCCTTGCCCGAGGAGATATGTCCAAAAAGAAATTACTAGTAGCAATATCAGAGAGATTACTCCGTTTTCTTTTAGAAGATTTATGGTTTGGGGTCTTACATTTAAGTCTTTAATCAATTTTTAGTCTATTCTTCTATATAGTGTAAAAAGGTGGTACATTTTCATTTATTTGCACATTTGTCCAATTTTCCAAACACCACTTATTGAAGATACTGTCTTTACCCCATTGTATATTCTTGCTCCCTTTGCGATATATTAAAGGAACTTATAGGAATGGATTTATTTCTGGGTTCTGTATATCAGTATATCTATTTTCATGCCAGCACCATGCTGTTTTGATTACTGTAGGCTTGTAGTATAGTTTGATATCAGGTAGCGTGATACCTCCAACCTTGTTCTTCTTTCTCAAGATTGCCATGGCTATTCAGGGTCTTTTATGGTTCCATATGAACTTTAAGATTATTTTTCCTAGCTCTCTGAAAAATGTCATGTGTATTTTGATAGAGATTGCATTGAATCTATAGGTTGCTTTAGGTAGTATGGTCATTTTAACGATGTTGATTATTCCTACCCTAGAGCACGGTATATGCCTCCATTTATTTGTATCTTTTTATTTATTTTTTCAGTGATTTATAATTTTCTGAGAACAGATGTTTTACCTCTTTGGTTAATTTGATTCTCAGGTGTTTTATTGTTTTTGATGCAATTGGAAATTGAATTGTTTTCATACTTTATCTTTCTGAAAGTTCATCATTGGTGTATAAAAATGTCACTGACTTCTGAGTATAAATTTTGTGTCCTGCTACTTTACTGAATTCATTAATCAGTTCTAACAGTTTTTTGGTGGAATCTTTAGGGTTCTCTCTATATATAGTATCATATCACCTGTAAATAACAAGAGTTTTACTTCTTCCTTTTTAATTCAGATGCCTTTTATTTCTCTTTCTTGTATGATTGCTGTGGTTAGGTATGTTTTTAGGAATGTATCCTTTTTTTCCAGATTGTCGAATTTGTTGGCATATACTTGCTTGTAGTATTTTCTTACATTGTGTGTGTGTGTGTGTGTGTGTGTGTGTGTGTGTGTTTCTGTGGAATTTGTAGTTATTTCTCCTTTTTTATTTCTGATTGCATTTATTTAAGTATTCTCTCTTTTTTCCTTGATGAGTCTAGTTAATGGTTTGTCTATTTTGTTTATCCTTTCAAAGAACCAGCTCTTGGTTTCATTAATCTTTTCTATTGGTTTTCTAGACTCTATTTCATTCATTACCTCTCTGATCTTTATTATTTCCTTCCTTCTATTCACTTCAGGCTTTGCTTGCTGTTCTTTTTCTAGTTCTTTTAAGTGTAATGTTAGATTGTTTATTTGAGCTTTTTCTTGCTTCTTGAGGTAGGCCTGTATTGCTATGAATTTCCCTTTTAGGACTGCTTTCACTGTGTCCCATAGATTTTGAGTTGTTGTGTTTTTATTTTCATTTGTCTCTAAGTATCTTTTAATTTCTTCTTTGATCTCATTGTTAACACATTCATTGTTTAATAGCATGTTATTGAGCCTCCATGTGTTTGTGTATTTTTCAGTTTTTTTCTTGTATTTGATTTCTAGTTTCATACCATTTTGATTGGAGAAGATGGTTGATATGATTTCAATCTTCTTAAATTTATGTATACTTGTTTTGTGTCCTAACATGTGGTCTATCCTGGAAAACATTCCATGTGCATTTGAGAAGAATGTATACTTTGCTACTTAGGAGTGAAAATCTCTGAAAATATCTATTAAATGCATCTAGTATAATGCGTCTTTTAGGACCATTGTTTCTTTGTTGAAATCTTGCTTGGAAGATCTGTCCATTGGTATCAATGGGGTGCTAATATCCCCTACTATGAGTGTATAACTATTGATCTCTCATTTTATGTTGGTTAATAATTGCTTTATGGATGTAGGTGTTCTAGGTTGGGTGCATACATGTTTACTATGGTTATGTCCTCTTGATATATTGATTCCTTCATCATATGTAATGCCCTTCTTTGTCTCTCATTATAAGATAGCACTGATTGCTGAAAAGAGAAGCCAATAGTTGAGACAGGACAAAAATAAAGTGGGAAAGGAAAAATGTAAAGTTGTCGATGTCATGAATATAAAAAGAAATAAGGAAGAAATGAATGGAGGGTAGAAGGGAAGAAGTTTGGGAAGGAGGGAGGGGGGAGAGTGGATACAGAGAAAAAGGAGTCAGGAAAAGAAGGAGTTTATAAGAGAAGATTTGCTGGGTAAAGGAGAAACAAAGAATGTGAACATGAGAGACAGTGAGAGGATGCCGAAAAGGAGAAACTAGTGAGAAAATTAAGTACAATCATGGGGACAAGGGGAGAGGGGGGTAAGTCTAAATAGTTAATTAACAAATACAGTAAAATAAAGATTAGATAGATAGATAGATAGATAGATAGATATAGATAGATATAGAGATAGATAGACAGATAGATAGATAGATCAGATTTTTAAAATAGTAGCCAGTAAAAATAGCAGTACAAAAAAAAAGAGTTGCAGAGGAGAGAGAGAAGAAAAAATTGTAAGTGAAGTTATTTCAAAAGTATAGTAGGGAAGGGACAAAAGGATAGGAGAAGAGGAATGAAAGAGAAAAAGTTTAGAGATGAATCTAAGAAAAAGAGTTAATTAAAGAAGAGAGAGTATGGGAGAGTGAGAGGGAGGAGCCAGTAAGAATATCAGGTAATATTGTGTGTGATGTGCGAGCAATTTAAAAAGTAGAAGTCAGTATTATAAATTATATAAATGTCTAAGCATTGTACTGTATTCCTGATACTAATGTAAAAGTTTAAAAATAGAAGTCAGTAAAAAAATAAAATAAACATAGATGATTAATAGCTAGATAAACAGCTAGGTGTGTGGGTACATACAAAAGAAAGTATATGAAAGATAAAAAAGGGGAAAGAAATGAGATTAGATAAATAGATAGATAGATAGATAGATAGATAGATAGATAGATATAGATTCATAGATACATACACATGCATAGAAAATACATTAACAGGCAGAAGCCAGTAAATAAGATAAATAGAAAATTAGAAAGAGAAATGGAAGGAGAAAAGCATTGTAAAAGAGGAAACACTAAAAAAAGATAAAGGAAGAATGGAAGGCAAAAAGGAAGGGAAGGGACAAGAGAGACAGGAAAGAGGGAGGGAGGGAAGGAGAAAGACTGAGAAAGGAATGAAGAAAAGTGGAGGAAATAAGGGCATTGAGGGAAAGGAAGGAGAGAGGAAAGAACATTATTAGTAAAGAAAAAAAGAAACAAGAAAAAGAAGAAAATTTGAAGGGGCAAAGAGGGAGGAAGGAAGAAGAAACAAATGAAATAAGTGGATAGATAAAAGGAATAAAGGGGGCAGGAATGAAAGAGAAAATTATGTGTCCCTAGGGGAAAAGAAACAGTAAAATAAGAAGGGAAATAATGTTATTGTAAGATGACAGTGAGAAAATGTTGAAAAGAAGGAGCTAGTGGAAAATTAAGTACAGTTGTGAAAAACAAGATGAGAGGAAGAGATCTTAAAAAATGAAGATACATAGATAGAAAAGACTGGACTTTAAATGTAGAGTCTTTTTTAAAGGAGTTTTAAATATATATATATATATATATATATATATATATATATATATATATATATATATATTGAAAGCATTATAGAACACAGGAAGAGAGAAAAAGTTTAAAAGAGAAGCAGGTAAAGTTTTTAAGAAGGAAGAAAAAGAATGAAGGAAGGGGGAAGAAAGGAAGAGATGAAAGGAGGAAAGTAGAAAGAAAGCAAATCATTTTGGAAAGAATGAGGCTAAGAAAATCAGTAAAATAAAAAATAACAGAATTTGAGAATGAGACACTGAAGAGGGAAAAGTTTAAAACCAGGAGCTACTGTGGAAAAATTAAGTACAACCAAGGAAGTCAGGGAGAGAGAAATCTAAAAATAAGTCAGTTTTAAAAATAGGGTAAAATAAAGATGGGTAAATTGATGACAGCTAGGCAGTAGGTAGGTATATAGACAAAAGAAAGAAAAAGAGGAAGGAAGGGAGGGAAGGATTTTAAATAGAAGAAACCAATAGTAAGTCAGGATGAAAAATATAGAAAGTGATAGAGAAGGAAATAAGTTTTTAAAAGGAGCCAGGAAAAGGAGAAAGTAAGAAAGAGAAAGAGGAAACAGAAGGAAAGAAGGAAGAAAAGTTTATACAGGATGAGTCAGTAAGGATGAGAGTTACATAAAGGAGAGGGAATGTGAGAGTGTGAGGGAGAACCAAATAGGAAATCAAATATAATTGTATAATGTGCAAGAGATTTAAAAAGAAAAAGTCAGTAAAGACAGTAAAATAAAGACAGACAGAAAGATGAATGATAACTGCATACATAGACAGCCAGGTAGGCAGGTAGATAGGTAGAAAGAACTGATTTTACATAGAAGGCAGTAATAAAGACAGGGCAAAGATGTATAATGAGAAGGGAAGGAAAGAAAAAAGTTTAAAAAGAGGAGTAGTAAAAGAATGGAAAGAAGAAAAGAGAGAGAAAGGGAGGAAATAAAGGGGAGGAAGAGAGGAAGAAAAGAGGGATGAAAGAAGGAAAGAGTGGGAAAATCAGATGAAGACAAAAGGGAGAGAGGGTGGGGTGGTTGGATGGACATAAAGAAGAAAGAGATAGGAAGCAGGAGGAAAGAAATGAATAAAGAAAGGAAGGATGAAGAAAGCAGGAAGAAGGAAAGAGGAAAGAAAGAAGGGAGGCATGGAGGGTGAGGAAGAAAAGAGAAAGAGATAATGAAAGAAATTGAATGAGAAAAGATAAAGGGTATAAGGAAAGGAGGGAGGAAGAAAGGAGCAGAGGGCAGAAAGGTCTAAAGAGAATAAGTCAGTTAAAAATATAGATAGACAAAAATTATATAGGTAGGTAGGTAGACAGGATTTATAAGGAGGACCTGATACAAGAGACAATATTAAAACAGAAGAGAGAGAATGAAGGGGGAAAAGTCTAAAAGAACCAATAAATAAAGGAGTATGAGAAGAGTGAAGGGAAAGATGGAAAAAAGGAATAGGAAGAAAGAGAAGGAAGGAAGAATATAAAGAAGGGAGGAAGTAGGAGGAAAGTAGAAAGGGAAGGAAGAAGGATGGAAGGCAAAAGTGTACGTTCATATAAAAAGGCAAATCTAGAGAGAGAGAGAGAGGGAGGAAGAGGGTGGGAGGGAGGGACGGGGAGGAGAGGAGAGGGAAGGGTAAGAACATAACATACAGACAAGTAATGAAGGTAGAAACATGGAAGGGAGAGGAGAATAAAGAATGATGGAAAGTAGGAAAGAAGAAAGAAAAAAGTAGTTATAAATGATGAACCAGTAGGGAAAAGAGTTAAATAAAACTGAATAAAAATGTGAGAGGGAGAGGAGGGGCCAATAAGAAAATGAGGTACAATTTTGCATAATGGGGAGGAGATTTAAAAAGTGGAAGTCAATATTTTTAAATGACAAAAAATAAAACTGGGAGGATGGAGAGAATGCACTTGAAAAGATACAAGGCAATATAAATGACAAAATACAAAATAGATACAAAGCATTAGAACAAAAGAAATAGATGGAAAAAATCTTAAAACAGTAAAAATGGAAGAAGAGAGGAAGGAGGGAAGGAAGAGAAGGTGGGATGTAAGCATGTAAGAAGGAAAGAAGGAGGGGGAGAGATAAAGGGATGAAGGGATTAAGAGGTGAAGGAAGGAAAGGAAGGAAAGAAACATAGTGAAAGATAAAGGACAGTGAACTAGAGCTAGAAAAGACAGAAAAGGGTTATTAGAGAAGGAAGTAAAGAAAGACAGAAGAAGCAAAATAGAAAGGAGGAAGTGGGAAGAAAGAAAGGAGTTTAAAGTGATAAGTCTATAGGAAAGACTGAAATACAGAAAAAAATAAAAGAGAATATGAGAATGTGAGAAGGGTTTGAAAAGGAGGTGCTAGTAAGAAAATTAAACACAGTTGTGGACAGTAGGGAAAGAGATCTAAAAAGAAGTCAATTAAAATATTACAGTGAAATGAGATAGGTGGATAAATGACAGATAGGAAGGCAGGTAGATAGGTAAGTATATAATAGATAGATAGATAGATAGATAGATAGATAGATAGATAGATAGATAGATAGATAGATAGATAAATAGATAGATAGATAGATAGATAGGTAGATAGATAGATAGATAGATAGATAGATAGATAGATAGATAGATAGATAGATAGATAAATAGATAGATATAGATAGATAGATATAGATATAGATAGATATAGATATAGATATAGATATAGATATAGATATAGATATAGATGATATAGATAGATATAGATAGATAGAGATAGAGATAGAGATAGAGATAGATGATATAGATATTGATATAGATATAGATAGATATAGATATAGATATAGATATAGATATAGATATAGATATAGATATAGATATAGATATAGATATAGATATAGATATAGATATAACCATAGATGGGTGATAGATGACAGATGGGTAAATGGATGGATAGATGATAGATAGAATTTATTTTAAAAGGAGAACCTAGAGAAAGGTCAGTACATAAAAGATAGAAAAAGATTTAGAAAAGGAAAGGAGAAATGAAAAACTTTTTTAAAAGAGGCCAAGTACATAGAAAGTAAAAGAAAGAGGGAAGATAGGTAAGATGACAGGATAGGATAGGATAGGATAGGATAGGATAGGATAGGATAGGATAGGATAGGATAGGATAGGATAAGATAGAATAGGACAGGATAGGATAGGACATGACAGGACAGGACAGGACGGGACGGGAAGGAAAGCAAGTGAGGAAGGCAAGCAAGCATGAAGACAGGCAAAGAGGAGAAAGAAATATAAAAAAGGAATAAGAAAAGACATAGTGAAGTAGAGTAAGAGAAGGAAAAAATTAAGAAGGAGATAGTCAAGAGATAAAGAGAATATATTTAGAAAGGATTAATTTAAAAGAAATGTAAAATAGAGATAAATATGAGAATAAGACAGAAAAGAAGGAAGAAGAGTCAGAAACAGAAAGAAAGCAATAATGTTTCACAAGCAGAAAGGTGCCAATAAAAATAGAGTGTAAAATATATAAAAGTAAAAAAAAGAGAAAGTTATAGAAAGATAGAAAAGGAGAAACAGAAATAGAGAACAAAACTGAGAAAAGATTAAAAATTAGAAACCTGTAAGAAGACTTTATACAACAAAGAAAAAGAAAAATTTTAAAAGGAGTCAATAATAAAGAGATGTTGAACAAAAGTCAATAAGAAATGCCACTGCAAAAAATAATAATAATAATGAAAGCAAGAGAGAAAGTGAGTAAGTAATATAAGTTCTAAAAGGAGGAGAAAATTTTAAAACATAGTGTAAAAAATAGAAAGAACAAAATAATGGAAGTGGAAGTGAAAGAGAGTGGGAATGGATAAAGGAGTAAGAAGGAAGAGAGGGATTAATGGAAGGGAGAGAAGGAGGGCTCTAGAGATGGAAGGAGGTAGGAAAGAAATTGAAGAATTTTAAAAGGGCTGAGGCTTAGGAAAAATGGCAAAATTAAAAAAGCAGAATGAATGTGAGAGTAAAAAACAGAAGAGTTTAAAAGAAGGAACTAATGTGAAAGTTAAATACAATTGCACAGAGCAAGGAGGGGATTCTAAAAAGAAGTCACTTGAAGCTAGAGTCAAATAAAGATATATAGATCAATGACAGCTTGGTGATTAGTTGATAGATTAGATAGATAAATGATAGGTAGACAGACAATGAGATTTTAAAAAGGAGAATCCAATAATTAAACAAGACAAAAAATATAGGAAATGAGAGAGAAGGAAAGAAGTTTTTGAAAGGAGCTAGTAAAAGGAAGGGAGGGTGGAAGCAAGGAAAATGGATGAGTCGGTAGAGAAAAGAGTTATATAAAGAAGGAAAAGGAATATCAGAGTGAGATGAAGGACCAGTAAAAATCAAATACAATTGTGTGGTGTGTGTGATTTAAAAAGTAGAAGTCAGAAAAATGAAGACAGACAGAAAAAATGATAACTGTATATATACCCAGCCAGTTAGGTAGATAGGTAGGTAGAAAGAAATGATTTTTAAAAGGAGAAAGTAGAGTGACATCAGAAACATGGCAGAGTGAGAGACGTCCCTAGATCTCTCCCCTTGTAACAACAATAAGCTGAACGTTTAAAACTAAACAAAAAATACTCAAACTGCACACCAGCATGTCTAAGCATGGAATCTGTGCAAAAGAGCTACCACAGGTCAGAACCCCAGGTGTCAGGCAGTGGACTGAGAGAAACTAAGAGCTCACAGAGAGAGCTCTCCACGTAGGAGGAGAGGGAGAGGAGAAGGTGTGGCAAATTCCCCAAATAGCCTTCTTTGGGACAGCAGTGAGCTCCACGTGGACAGTGGCATTCCCCAGGCAGGGCAGAAAGCAGAGAAGTGAGAACAGCAGAGCAGCAGGGACAGCAAAGAAACAAGAGTTGAATTTTACCAGCCATGACTGCAAAACTGCAGCCGAGCCACAGACCCCCATTCCCCAGACCAAAGGGCCCCTCCATCCATGGCCATACCCTCTGAGATGCCACGGAGCCCCAGGGTAATCTGAGCAAACGCTACCACAACTGTCACTAACACTGACAAGAAATGAGACTGCGAGTAGCGAGTGTAATTAAACATCTATGAGGAAAAAAAGGTATTATTAGGCTTTATATAAAGCAGAGATACAAGAGGCTTAGACGCCACCTACAGGAAACCAAAAGAAAAACAGCTTTGCAACAGGCTATGGACCATTATATAATAAAACTTTCTGGGGAAAACAAAAACAGAATACACTTCCATTAATGCCCAAATGGAGAAATAGTCCATTAAACACCATGAACAACCAAGGTGACAAAGCATCTCAGAAAGTAAGAGAAAAATCTCCAGAAAATAAACTTACAGACATGGAAATATGTGACTTAAATGACAGAAAATTTAGAATGGTACTTCTGAAAAACTTGATGAGATAGAAAATGAATCATATTAACAATTTCAAAATTGAAAAAAAAAACTAAATGAGCAGAATGAATTCTTTAGCAAGATGATTAAAACCCTCAAAAATAATCGAAACACCTGGAGATAAAGAACACACTGCAAGAGTTGAAAAATGAAATAAGCTTAGGAAATAGAGTAGACCAAATGGAGGAAAGGATCAGTGATGTCAAAGACAGAAATTTAGAAATAACTCAGAAGGAAGAAGAGAGAAACAGAAGAATGAAAAATAATAAAAGAGAAATACAAGAACTAACTGATACCACCAGGAGAGGAAACATAAGAATAATAGGAATTCTCAAAGGGAAGTAAAAGGAGCAGGGAATAGAAAGCATTTTGAGACAAATAGTTGACAAGAATTTCCCAAATCTAAGAAATGAGCTGGAGCTTGGAATTCAAGAAAACAATAGAACACACAATTATCTCAACCCCAAAAGCCCTTCACCTAGTCATATTATATTAAAATTATCAAAAATTAATGACAAAGACAGAATTCTCAAGGTAGCCAGGGAAAAGAAGACAGTACCCTATAAAGGAAAACCCATTAGATTATCATTACACTTCTCAGCACAAACCTAACAAGTCAGAAAAGAGTGGAATCAAATATTAAAACTATTAAGTGAAAGGAAATATCAGCCAAGAATGATGTATCCAGCTAAGCACTCCTGTAGATATGAAGAGGACATAAAGACCTACCCAGACATACAAAAATTGAGAGAATTCTCCACTATGAGGCCTGCACTACAGGAAATACAGAAAGGGGTCAGCTCACCTAAAACAAAATAACACATACAAACACACACACACACACACACACACACACACACACACACACACACACAAAAGCATAATTAAGAGTAAAGTGACTACCAGGCTGATAAATGCAGAGGAGTGTAATCCTTACTAGGAACTGGGCTTATACGCTTTAAAATAAAAAGTGATTTGCTATAGCAAGATAGGAATGAACATTCAGCATATATATGGACAAACTGAGACAAAAATGACTGAAAAGGGGAGGATTCAAGATCCAAATTCACAAAGGAGAATAGAGATAGGGCACAAACAAGAAAAAGGATGACTGTATATATGTAACTATCCTTTACATATTCAGAATGGTAACCTCAAGCCAAAGATTCAGAACCAAAGTACATAACATAAAACAAGAACGAACAGAGGCAAAAAGCCAACAAAACCCAACCAAAATAAAGAAAACAGGAACACAAGGACAAGGAAGCAATGGAAACACCAAGCTACCAGAAAGCAAAAGATAAAATGGCTATAAGAAGACCTCATATTTCAATAATCACCCTAAATGTAAATGGACTGAACTCAGCAATAAAAAGGCACAGAGTTGCAGATTGGATTACAAAACAAAACCCAGACATATGCTGCCTCTAGGAGACATATATAGGCTCCAAAGACTAATATAGACACAAAGTGAAAGGGTGGAAAATGAAATTTCAAGCAAATGGCATTCAGAGAAAAGTAGTAGTAGTGGTAATAATATAGGACAAAATATACTTCAAACTAAAAAATGTAAAGAAAGACACTGAGGGACACTTCATAATAATAAAGAGAATCATGCACCAAAAAGGCATAACACATTAATATCTATGCTCCCAATTAGGGAGCCCCGAAATATATAAAGCAATTACTAACAGATCTAAGAAAGAAACAGGCCAAAACACTATCATAGTAGGGGACCTAAACACCCTAATGTTGAATATGGACAGTTCATCCAAACAGAAAATCAATAAGAAAATAACATCCTTAAATGACACATTAGACTAACTGGACATAATTGAAATTTACAGTGCCTTTTATCCCAAAACAGCTGCTTATACATTCTTCTCTAGTGCACATGGAACATTCACAAGGATTGTCCACAACTGGGACACAGAGATAGCCTCAACAAATATAAAAGGGTTGAAATTATGCCAACCATATTCTCTGATCATAATGCTTTGAAACTAGAGATCAACTGCAAAAAGAAATCAGGAAGGACTACAAATACATAGAGATTAAACAGCATGCTACTGAAAAATAACTGGGTCAGAGAATAAAAAGAGATTAAGAGATACATAGAAACGAGTGATAATGATAGTACAGCATATCAAAATTTTTGAGATGGCAAAAGCAGTCATGAGAGGCCTATCTCCAAAACAATCTAACACTTCGTCTTTAAAAACTAGAAAAGGAAGAACAAATGAAGCTTAAAGTCAGCAGAAGGAAAGAATCAAAATTAGAGCAGGAATATATGAAATTGAAAATAAAAAAATAAGATAGAAAAAATAAATGCAACAAAGAACTGGTTCTTTGAAAAGGTTAAAAAATTTACAAATCTCAGGCTAGACTCACTAATGAAAAAAGAGAACAGACACAAATAAACAAAATCAGGGATGAAAGAGTGGAAATTACAACAGACATCACAGAAATACAAAGGATCATACAAAAATACTATGAAAAAGTATATAACACCAAATTTAATAACCTAGAAGAAATTGACCAGTACTTAGAAAAATACAATCTTCCTAGGCTGAATCAAGAAGAACTGGAAAATCTAAATAGACCAATCAGCAGTATTAAAATGGAAACAATCATCAAAAACCTACCAAAAAGTCATAGTCCAGAAACAGGTAGCTTCACCAGTGAAATCTACTAAACATTCAAAGAAGATTTAATTCCTATTCTCCTCAAACTCTTCCAAAAAATTGAATAGGAGGCAATACTTCCCAACTCATTTTTTGAGGCCAATATTACCATGATACCAAAACCTGGTAAAGATACAAGAAGGCAACTACAGACCAATATCTCTCATGAATAAAGATGAATAAATCCTTAATAATATACTAGCGAACCAAATATAGCAACATATTAAAAAGATTATATACCACAATCGAGTGGGCTTCATCTCAGGGGCACAGGAATGGTTCAACATACGCAAATCGATTAATATGATACACCACATAAGCAAATTAAAAAATAAGAATCATATGATTATATCAATAGATGTAGAAAAAACCTTTGACAAGATACAGCATTTATTTATGATCAAAACACTTAACAAAATTGGTATAGAAGGAAAATACCTTAATATA